>BSBK01012790.1:0-167500 GCA_027943335.1 Chamaecyparis obtusa
ATATATATATGTATGTATGTATGTATGTATGTATGTATATATATATATATATCTATATATATATATATCTATGTATATATATATATCTATATATATATATATATATATCTATGTATATTATATATATATATGTATATATATATATATATATATATATTATATATGTATGTATGTATATATATATATATCTATATATATATCTATATATCTATATATATATATATATATACATCACACACATATATATATACATATATATATAGATATATATATATATATATATATATTATATATACATATACATATATACATATATATATACATATATACATATATATATACATATATATATATATATACAATATACATATTTATATATATATATATATATATAGATATATATATATGTATATATGTATATATATATATATATATATATATATATATATATATATATATATATATATACATATATATATATACATACATACATACATACATATATATATATATATATATATATATATATAAATACTTATATATGTATATATGCGGTCATTGCATTATGAAAGGAATTTCAGAAGTTCTTTTAGAAATGATAATTTCAAAATAAATATATTTAAATAAATATATGTATATATATATACACACACACACATGTAGTGTGTGTGTGTGTGTGTGTGTCTGTTTACACACCCTTCAGTTTTATGAGTGTAAATATCTCTTTTTCTTTTAAAAAAAAATGTATATATTCGCAAACCATATTAATGCATACATAAATGAAACCTTCCATTTTAAAAACCTGCATAAGAAAACACATCATAATAAAAATTGAAGCTGCGATATAAAATGAACATGTTTCTAGATTTTCTAATAGTACCCATTTTTTTTTGTTTTTTTATATTGTATTAGATGGTTCAAAAAGAATATTATATCAAATGCATTTAGTTCTCAAGTCCACATTCTTCTTTCTTAATCTTTAAAACTCTTAGAAAATAAAGAACTACATCATTTGAAAAATATACATTGTTGCAACTTTTGAAGTATCTCCAATTTATAAGGAAAGTATGTCTTTAGTGACAATAGAGCACATTGCACTCCATTCTTCTCATGTTTAGCACAATAGTTGTAGACCTGTAAATAAAATAATATGGTAACCATGGAGGCTCACCTCCCAACCTAGGCCTTTACAAGGGCACCCCTGAGCTAAGAGAACTAAAGAACAAATGGGTGACATTCAAACATAATACATATGTAAAAAAAATGGCATTTTAAGAGATTACATGCAACATCAAACTCCCAACCCAAGGATTGCACAAAGTCATTAAGTGGCTTAAAACATAGCCCCGTGAAGGTGGACCAAGTACCCAAGAGGAGAAAATTAAAAATTCATAATAACAAATGCCTTCACAAGGCCTAAACATAAGCTTTATTTTGCATCTTTCTCAACCCAAAAACCACCCTTATGACCTCCAATGGACACAAGCTCAAAACTCCCCATATGACCCCCATTTACAAATAAAATAATAGCTACATGGACCTCATAATCTATGTTTTTCCCTCTCATCCAAGAAGAGAGACTCTACACTCTATGGGTTGTCCCAAAATTTCCTTCACCCCCAAGGCTACTCTTCCCTCTCAAGGGTGATTTTGGCCCTGCACTCCCATGAGTATACAACACCAAAGATCCAAAGAAGTCACCACAAAAATAAATCAAGAACAAAAACTTCATTTCGATCACATAAAAGAAATCACAATGCTCATACAACACTTCGTTTTCTCAACACATAAAATGAAACCATTTCTCTACATGGGTGGAGGTGAACCAACCTCTACTCCAGCTATGGAAAATTAAAAGTTGTAGAAGAGCTCCCAAGTTCTAAATCCTTCTCCTTTAGCCAAATCTTCCCTAAAATTTTTAGTTGTCTCCCAAGTTGGAGAGTGGGTGAACAAACAAAATTTTCTCCAAAGTTCCTCTAAAAGGTTTTTCACACACTTTCCAACTCCCTTGGGAAATATGTGAGTTCCCATAGGTTGGTCTTCCCAAACTCTTACAAAATTACTAAAAATGGATCCCTAAAAGGTAGCTTGAAAAAGGGAACAAGTTACTTGCTCACAAAATGGAAGGTTGTCTATCCAAGACCAACTTTTCAAAAGTTGATTTTCGTCCATCTTGGAAAACCAACTTTTGAAAGGACTCTAAACTCATATATGAGTGGTCCTATAGTTAAAAATGACCCTTAACCATAGGTATATTAAGTGATCTTGCTAAAAATAACCTAAACCCAACCCAAGGAGTTAATTAGACCCTACAAAAACCCACCTAAAGTTTATCTACGGGTTCAACTTGATTTGACCACACCCAAGGCTCTCTAACAAAGTGGCCTACATGGGAATACTACAAGGTACTTTTTTTCATTGGTTTACACAATCTCCCTCCAATGGACATGTCATTTCCAACTCACACACAAGACAAGTGTCAACTGACACCCCAAAAATGCACATCACAAAATACACATGGCATGTCTATTTAGGTATTTACATAATTACAAATTATAAATTACAAATTGGACAAACATACAAGCATTCACATTTATGAAATGAAGCACATTACATACAAGGTATTGTCTCCTTAATTAGATGCAACCTTGGTTTCATTATCACACATAGGTTTGGCCTTAGTTCTCTGAATAATTCCATGGTCACTATCCTACACATCTCAATTCAAATATTAGTAGCCTATGGAAATCACATGTATACATAAATGTATGAGAGAGAACATCATTTAATCATATTACATTTTAATTAACATCCACTCATAACAAATCATATCTCATCATCATATAACCAAATCAATATTTTACCAAGAAATTCCACATGAAAATACATGTTCATATAAGTATATGAAAGAAGTCCATTTAGACACATAACATCTAATCTACTCCAACTCATACCCCAATATGAATAGAATAAATTTAACATGAAATCCCATACTCAATTACATCATCATAATAATCATTTATATTAGCTAACCATAATGCACACAATAATGTCTCATAACATTATCAACATAAGTACTAAAATCAACATAATAGTGATATCAAATCCCTGTCAAATAGAATCTAAATCCATAATGAATCAATATAGTGTATCAAATAGTAAGTTTATCATGAAATTAAATGAAATTCTATGATGGGCTTGGGAAATGGCCTCATAATTAATGCACAAAATGTAACACCCCTACTTATGAAATTAAATGCAAGCAGCCTTGTAGTTCTCTTTGCACACTATAAGACCTAGGACTCTCTAATTACACCCTTTTCCCCCCCAAATTTTCTAGCCTCTATTGATCATCCTTGAAATCTCTTTTATAATTCAAGAGATACTATGATGTTATAAGCTACAAGTTGAAAGCATACATAAAACATGCAGAGCCACCATAAATCGATTGTAGAGAATCATCTGCCATTTGGAATGACTATTCTTCCACTTTTTCTTCTTATATAATTGTTGGGTTGGTTTCATTGGTGGTCTCAAGGCCAAAGTGCTATAGCAAGCCTACAAAATTTTTGAGCCTCGCCATAATCGCACATGAATGGTTAATGTCACAAAGGACTAGGGGATGAAAGATACCCAACTCCCCCTCTCTCAAGACAATATTTTTAAATTGATCCTCAAGGGGTATAGGATTCCATCATGGCATCATCTCTTGATGTTTTACTTGGATCGCCTTCTAACCTCTCCCACTCATAGAGAATCAGAGTGACACTTGTAGAGATTGCAAAATTTTTTAAGAAGAATAAAAAGACTACCCTTGCAATTGATGATTTCAATACCTCCACACATGTCAAAGGACCCTTCAATACCTCCACACATCTAGGATGAATCATTTACTGACAAATCATCATAGTTCGTAAAGAATTCCTGAAGCACCATTTGTAGTAATCCTTTTCTATCACACCAAATTCTAAACACTCTTTCCAAATAACCCATTTTAAGCCCTTCTTTGGGACAATAACACATTTCTTCTGAATGCAAATAATCAACCCATGAGGTGTATTTATCTCTTCTTTATGCAACTCAATAAATCCCAATAGTCAACTTGCAAGCATGGTGGCAACATGTTGGTCAAGCCTAGAAATTTTGTCTTGTCTTTACAACTCTGGAAGTGCCTAGACCTGCTAATTCTTGGTTACAAAAAATATATTTGGTCACTCAAAATATTTTAAAAAGAAGAATGATTATTCTACTATCTGAACTGATAATGCATCCCATGTAGTTTTGATTTCAATTATTACTTCCTCTTTAGTTCCCTCGGAGTTCATCTCTATCTCAAAATGCATTGTCAAAACACTTTGACTTGGGACACCTAGTTTTCTCATGCTTATGTGGTGCCACATGAAATTATATTACTAGATTGATGATCCATGGAATAAACTTTTCACTCTTTTATATAATATTTTGCACCTCCATTAACAAACTTAGAATCATGGGTAATACTAATTTGTTAACAAAGACCCTCTGTACTGTACACCTACATCTCCACACTCTAATGTGCATGGATAGGGGAACCTAATGATAAGCCAACGGAGATGCGGGGTGGAAAAATACAATACTTTAGAGATTTTCCTATGGATATTATTCTTTTCTTGAGAATTTACATTCTTTTGGACCATTATGTGGGCAATTCTATCAGTCCTAACATCTTGTATCCTCCAAACCGTAACATATTGGGACACAACCATCATTGTAACACATCCTTTCACCATATTTATCTATTTCTTTTACCCTTGAATAGTAAGCAATGAAATAATGAACTCATTTCTATTTTGCTAAGTTCCAAATAGTAAATAGCGAAATCTCGCTATTTTGCAGCAGACAGGTACCATTAAAGAGAAATAGAAAAATATAAAAAATTTCTATCTCTCTGGAGGTATATTTTATAGTAGAAAAATATAAAAATGGTCTCTATTTCACGAGTAGATATTTCTATTGCGGTTAAATGGTGAAAATTTGTTATTTTATTAGAGGGAAATTAAGGCCTGGTGAGATAGTGGAAATCTCTAATTAAGAAAATTAAAGAGATGGTGAAGCACATGTACATATATGACTTGCATTAAATGTAAATAGAACATAAATATGGCAATTAATCTAATCACAAATTTTGAAGCAACCATAAGGAAATAATTAAATGCAGTGAAATCACACCTTTTATATGTGATAAATATTCATTTAGGAAAAAAAATAGAAATGGAGTATAAGATGGGTGTGCATAAGCTAAGTGTGTAGAGGCTTGAAGTGATGAATTTAAACACATTCCAAAAAATCATATTCAAAATAAATTTAAACTTTTCTAGTTGACACACCTAAACTAGAAGGATCTACACTTGTAGAACACCTGTGTAGTATAGATGGTGATGATGGGGCCAAGAACCTTGTCAAACTTTATTGGGTCTTGTCATTGGTAGGCTTGTTTTCTCTCCTATCTATGTCACTCCTTAAATAAATTGTGTCATGTGAAGCCTCATCTATATTAGTGGTGTGCTTCATTGATTTCATGTGTTCATTTATAGAACTAACAATATTACCACTTGGTGGCACCAAAAAAAACCATTTATTACATCATGTACATTCCACTCTTACTTTTTTCTTATCCCCATATCTTGCAAGTTTTGCTTCCACAACCTTGAACAAATTAGGCTCTTGTTCCTTGTTGAAACAATCTAGAAGTTTAATTGCTAGATCAATCTCAAATCGATCTCTAATCATTTTTGTATTCTTTTCTATGCTACTTGAATGATCTTCATCATTTTCCTCCCTTAAAATGTGATGTTGATGGGGTATTTTTTCATATGATTTTTTCTAAAGTTACGAATTGTTCACCCTACCATGGATACTTCCCCTGTTCCATAATCAATGCTACAACTTTTACAATGGATCTTTATTTTAGATTTTCCCTTTTCTAAATATACCTTAAGAGTAAGTTTCTCCTCCACAAATTCTTCCATTAAAATATTCACTCTCTAATTCCAAGATGCCAACACATTAGTATCAATAATTATTCTTTGTTCTACTGACTCAAATCAATCTCCAACTCTTGGTTGTTTATGCATACCTTCCTCCACAATCTCTCTATTGTTTTGATGGTTTGGTGTAATTTTGCCCATATTTGACTCCAATGTTCTAACATCCACTATGTCACATTTCCTCTTAATACCTATAAGTTGTATTGTAGTTTTCCTTTTTTGTTCTTTCTTTATATTTAAAAGATGCCCAAGGCCACTAATAAAAACATATGGATATTCAATGAGTTCATCATCCATAATTTTATGAAAAATGTCAGCAAGTGTACAACCTTTTTGATAAATGAATGTGCCAATAATGGAATTTTCTTCACCAATAATAATTACATGTATATCATATTCACCATTGGATCCATCTACATTTCAATCTGCATGTACCTATTAGATGGATAAGTAATGGATAAAATTATAATAAAAAAATTCAAACCACATGTACCTATTACATTCATTTCTCAAATTTACACATTCAGGTCCATTACAAAGAAAATCAAGTTTACACATTCATGTCTAATAAAAAGAAAAGAAATATTTACACATTAAAGTCATAGCAAGAATATATAAAATTGACAAGAAGTGGTCAATGATAATCCTAAAGTATGGCCTATACTAGTGAAGATAATAAAGGAAGACATACTCCCATACATAGAACATAAGGGATTTGGTTAAAGAATGATAGAAAGGGCTATTTGGGGAAGGGAAAAGGTATTTCTCTAAAAAATTGGAAATGTCCCATATTCTACAGTGGGTTATCCTCCACATATCTATAGAAATACAGAGCATGGCTATCTGAATTGGACATATATAAATCTATTTTTAACCTATGATACAATTTATAATACATATATTCTTGTTACAAGTGGACAATAAATAGATTCTATAGAGGTTTTTTCCCTATGTTTTTGGGAAGGAGGAGATTCAGATTTCCTTGATTAGAAATTAGATAATAGGTTTTTTTTTCTATAAAAGGAGCAGGGAATGCATAGTTTTATATTGAATAGCATTAGTTTATTGTGAGTTTATAAAGGAAGAAGTATGTCAGGACAAGTTCACTTTGGTATATGTTGCATTTGTGGGGAGAAAAACATTGATAATCACTTGAGAATGTTGTTCAAGCTCCAAGATGAATCCCTATTGCATGCAATCAAGTAGGTTATTGGGACAATTTCATCCAGTCCTACCACAATGGAGTCTTATTGTAAATATTCCTTAATATGGTGGCTAAAGCCTTTGTAGAATATTTTCAAGCTTCAAGGATGGCAGATACATTGTTGCATGATGAGTATAAACATGTTGTTTTAGTAGATATGATGTAACTAGAAATAGACCGTAAAAAATGTTTTATTGTTCGAGTTTTTTTATGATAAAGTTGTGGCCAAGAAGAAGAAAGTTTTTCAAACTCTAACTCTATTTTGTGAATGACTAGCCAATCTAGACATTACTCCATTTGCTAAATTTGTGGAAAACAAAGGTGATATTTTCTTTGCCTCTTAGCTTGAGAGGATAAATGTATTATCTAATGGTTACCTTACCATAGCCAAATGGATGTACTAGATGGTCAACTTGTAAGGGAGCTAGCCACTTTGTTATTTATCTATATAAATAAATAAATAATTACCTAAATGTTCATTAACAGTGGATAATCTTTCTTCTAAAACCCCTTTGAAAGCATTGAAAATAATAAAAAATAGTCCTCAATCCATGTGCAGAAGATAATGTATAGCACAAGAATCATCTTATATTGCATAAGGAAACAAGTTACATATGAAAATGAGCCTGATAAAAACTCTATCAGGGTATACATATACCAATAAGTTGAATGATATGAAACTCTTGGGTTTAAAGCTTTAATCTAAAAATGATTGTTACAACAATGTAAGAACTGTAAACTGGAAGTGGAAAAGGAACAGATATAATGTTGTGTACCTATGATTGAAAATTGTGTATGGATTTGAAAACTATAAGTGGATTGAAGTTGTGGGTCATTATAATTTATTGTTGGTTTCCTTCCACTTCATTGCTAGTTTTTGCATGTTTTCAAAATTTGGAAAATTGAAATGGTTTTTCCAACTCGTTGCTTAGCCATTTCCCATGAACATTGTTTTTAAATTTCAGATTGTCAATGATTTTAGACTATTTATAATTAATAAAAATTTATTATCACCAATCAAAATATATTTATTTATTATAAATATATGTACTAATTTATAATATTTTAAAAATAGAACGTAATTATAAATAATATTATATTAAATATTTCTCTGTGTGAATTTAAAAACATGGTAAAACTAAGAATTTTTCATTTATCATAAATATAGAATTATTTTTTAATTTAATATATCAGTGATAAAAGTCTTTAGATATGAAAGGTCTTATATAAAAAGTGAATTTTATGAACTTTTATAATTAATATTTTTTAATTAAAGGTACTGAGAAGAGCTCTAAAAAATGGGCACTCAAAATCAACTTACCCAAATTCAAGTTTAAATTAGGTTATTTTTTTTAGGTTGAGGCAACCAAAAAAACCATATTGAAAATCCTCAAAAATATTGTTGATGAAATTGATCGTGACTAGAACCTCCATATAAATCCCACCCTTTGGGTGTAACATAATTCCTTCTACACTCCTATAGACACCACTCCATACTCCCTTTTTATGGTGTTAAAGCATTCTTACCAATTGAGGTTGAATTGTCATCATCACATGTACCACTAAAGAATTTGGTTAATGATGAGCATTATCATGTGGTGTGACTCACCCAACTGGACCTACTATATGAGAAGAGATAGAAAGCATATTACCATCTAAAGAGAAGTTATGATAATAAAATCTTCCCTTAAAACTTTTAGGTGGCCGATCTTGTATTGGGAGAAAATCAAAGGGTACAACAAGACCGAGAGAAGAAGTGCAACTTTGAGCCCAATTGACTCTACCTTTATGTGATTACAACAAATTATGGCTCAAGGGCATTATAGTTGTCCACACCAGAAGGAAAACCATTGAGTGATCCCATGAATATAATTCATTTGAAGAGGTTCTACACCTAATTCATATGATGTACCCCACTTATCTAAAAAACCATAAAAAATATGAAGTCCTAAAAAATTACACAAAAAGGAAAAAAGGAAAAAAGGAAAAAGAAATAATTGTCCAATGCCGGTAAAAACTTGGTAACCAAGCACCTTTGATAGGTACATGTGGTGAAAACCTAGAAACAATCACTATGTGTAAAAGGGCCTTGCTATTATCTTTAAAGTTCTTTCACTTACAAAAGTCCTCCATCTCTATATCCATCCTTACCCACCAACTCCATCTCATAATCCATGTTTCATGTGTGTTCTATTATCACACGTGCATAGTGATTATCATCCTACTATCCTAATTCTTGAGCTTTATATGTAGTAGTTGTATATCATTTTCCTAGTTCTTTATCATATATAGTCATATCAGTTGAGTCTTCTCTTAGGACCCTTTTGAATACCTTGTCTTAGGTTGTCCCTTACATCATGTTTGATTGAGACCTTTTGTCCCCTAGTTGGTGCTTCAATGGATATCCTTGAATAGTCATCACTGTATTGGTTTCTCTAAATACCTTTTGTTTGAAGAACTAGCTTCAATTCCCACCCATCATTGGTCTTCATAGGATGTATCCTTCCTCATATCAAACCACATCAAATTCCATCAATCAATCACCCCTTTTGGAAAAATATTTTTGTGGAAGATCACTATAACATTGATTTTATTTTTAATCTATGTTTATCTTTTGAACTCCCTTTTCTTTCCTCCTCAAGGTCACCATGATCCTTTATATCATGATGCACTATGAATGGTGAAACCCATGTCCAATTCTTGATCTTTTCTTTTGTGTGTTAGTTAGATATGACCCTTGCGCTTCCACATGTGATCCACATGGTCACATGGTGCACCTGGGAAATATCGCTTGCTTGTGGGTTCTTTTAGAATCATTTCCATCATAGACCTCTATGATTGTGCATGATGTTGGATCAATCCTTATCTATTAGTTAAGTCAATCCTATACAACACCTACAACAAGGCCTTGGTTCTTTATAACCTTGGAAGGTCCTAAATATTGTTACATAAAATGAAGTGCTCACTAAATGGTGGTACTCCTTCTAGGTACCCCAGATAAAGCTTCAAATCACACATTCCCCCATCGTATACATTCCATTTACCCCTGATCTTTTTGGGTAGGGTTGTACAAATGTGTGAGGCCCTACGCCGACCCATCATAACATTACTTTTATTTTATGTTGGACATAGTATTTGATACTCTATTTTGATGCATTATGGATGATTACTCTACATGACTGGGATTTGGATCACATTTGATTGTGATACATTTTGCTTATGTTATTTTTTACACTCTTGTTGATGATATATTTAGACCTATCTGACGTATATTTCCAATCAATGGATTTGATGGACCTTATATTAGGATTGATTCAATAATTACGATTTCTATGGTGATAAATTTATGCTATATTATGATGGTGCATTATGATGGATAGAATTAGATGATTATTATGATGCAATTTAATTATAGATTTCATGGTTAAACATATTGACATGTCAAATTTCATGATGATTTGATTCTACATATGCTTTTGTGAGTAAATGTGTTTCATGCATAAATTTTATTACAAGTATTGTTTTGATTAATGGTGAATTATGTGAATGCAAGTGCGAAGGATATATGCTTAAATGTTGTCAATTGTTTACATTATTTTATGTATGGTTTTCTTGGACCACTATTATTTGGATTTAGTTGTGTAGGAAATTCGACCATGGAAATAAATCAAGGAACCAAGGTTAGACCATTGTGAAATCAGTGAAAGCTAAGGTAGCGTCTAATGAAGAGTCAAAACCTCATTGTTATTATGTATTTTATTTCATAACTATGATGTTTTATGATTGTATTAATTATAAATGGTAAATATGTGATCATGCTAATGGTGTTTCCATGTGTATATGTGATGTGTAATTTTGTAGTGTCACTTGACACTTGTAATATGTGTTGTGTTGGCATGAAAAGACCTTGTGAGTAGGATGGAGTGTGACACTTACCCTAAGGTTAACTTGTAGTGTTCTCATGTAGACCCCTTGGTTAGGAAGCCATAAATTGGGTCAAGTCTTGTTGAACCCGTAGGTGAACTCAAAGTGAGTTTTTAAGGGGTTAAATGTGCCCCTAGGGTGTAGTTTGGGTCAATTTTAACCACCCCACTTGGTATACTATAGTTGGGGGTTAGATTTTGGTCAAAATAGAGTCCATAACTCATTTATGACCCATGTAAAATGTCTCTCAAGTCAAGTGGCGAATTTTGGGTTTTTGGAAAGAGGACAAGCCCGTCCCCTTTTCCCCATTTTTGGTCTCCATCTCATTTATGAGGGGAGACGAGAATGGAGAGGACTTTCTTGAGCCATACCTTCTTTATGACAGTTGGTTGGGAGGTTGGTAGGAAGCCTTTTAGACAAACTTTAGAGAAACATTGGCTTTTGATCACCCACTCTCTATCTTTAGAGACAACTAGAGTTAGTGAAGACCTTGGAGAAAGGATTTGGACAAAAGGGAAGCTCTTCTTCAACTTCATTGCCATAGTCTTGAACTTAGGTTGGTGGAAGCACTCCTTATCTTGTTTGTTCTTACATGTTGAAAATGTATGGAAGTGGATGAATTGTAGTGTAATCTTGTATGAATTTTGCAATGTAGTTTTCATGTTTTTGTTCTTGGTTGTAATGTGAAGTTGTTTGTGTTATATTATGTTAATGGGAGTCTCAAGGCATAGCCCTTTGGAGGGAAGAGTAACCTTGGGGGTGAAGAGAAATTTTGGATAGCCCTTGAGTGTAGAGTCTCTCCTCATGGAGCAGAGCGATAAAACATGGAGTATGGGCTCCATGATTCCATGTTTTGGTTTGAGATTTTGGAGGGCATAAGGGGAGTATTTTGGCTTGATGCCTTGGGGGTCATAAGGTTTTTTGTGTTGTATTTATGAAGGAATTTGTGAAGTTATTTTTGTATCCTTAAGAAGGCATTATGTTTACTTGATTTTCTTAGCTTCTCCTCTTGGGTACTTGGTCCACCTTCACCCCATGTTTGGGTCTTTTGGAGACCTATTGTGAAGCCATGGTTGGGAGTTCATTATTGTATCTTGTTTGGTTTCTTGTAACCCATATACCTTTGGTTCCCAAGCTCAGGGGTGGTCTCTTAGAGGCCTAGGTTGGGAGGTGAGCTTCCATGGTTAAATGTAAATTTTATTGCAGGTTTATGCATATGGATATAAAGGATGAAAGGAAGGTGTGAAGAAATGTTCTAGTGTGGTTCTCTTTGTGTATTGTATTTTTCAAGTTGTGATGTATATGGAAAGAAAGAAAATTTGTAGTAACTGTTATGTAAAAGAAAAAGAAAATTTATTAAAGTTGTTATTCTTGACATGTTGATGTTGCAAAAGAAGATTGTATTTGATTACATAGGTTTCCCTTCAAAAAAGAGGGTTGGAAGGTTATGATTTCAATTTGATTGTATTCAAGCATGAAGAAAAAAACAAGAAATTTATTTTGGCCTCACAAGTGCCTTGGTTAATTTATGTTCTTATTTTGTTAATGTAGTTTTAAAGGAAAATAATAATAATAATAATAACTATTCCCTTAAGTAGTTATTTAAAAGATATTTGCTTATACAAGTATGACATGTTATAAAAATCTGAGTTAATTGTTGGTGCCCTAAAAAAAAGTGATTTCATTTTAATATCAGGTTATGTACATATGTGTGTGTGTGTGTGTTTACCAAATAAATTTTATTTTTTAAGTATATTTATATCCTTTGTTTTAAGTTGTTATGCAAATAAATAAATAAATATATATATATATATATATATATATATATATATATATATATATATATATATATATATATATATATATATATATATATATATATATATATATATCTTTGCGTGTGTGTGTGTTAACAAAAAATTGGGGTTCCAATCCCCCTCCCATGGCTGCCACGGGCAGTGGCTTTTCCACTGTCATGGCAAGGGTTGCCCACGACTAGTGGCTTGTCACTACCGTGGCTAGCTGTCACAGGTAGCGACAACCACTATCGTGGTTTTTCACCATGAGAAATGGTTTCCACTATTGTGGCTGGCCGCCACAGGCAATGAGAACCACTACCATGGCTTAGGGCTTTGCCCTCTTTTTTTCTTGCTCACTATATTTTATTATTTTAAAGAAAAAATATATATTAATATTAAAAGAAATTTAAAACACAAAAAAAAAAGAGCAAGAAATAAACAAAGGGGTTATACCTTCTTGTTTTGGAGAAGATCCCTTCTTCTCATCCATCCATTCAACTTGTAATCAAAAAATAGAGGGAATCCATTCAACTTGCAATCAAAAAATAGAGGGAAGAAGAGAAGAAGTTTTTGGAAGGCAGAAAATGATCCCTAACCCTCATTTCAGGTTAGGTTTTGGGGAACTTAGAAAGGAGAGAGAAATGGGAGGGAAAATGAAAATTCAAAATGAATTTCTTTTTTCCCTTTTTCATTCCACTTGGGTCTTGCCCTAATTAGGGCTACCCTTTTTAATTCTTTTTTTAGAGTTTTTTTTTCTTTATTTTAAAACAATTGGGGTTTTATTTATTTTTTTATAGGGGGATTATTGAGTAAGCTTTTTAAATGGTATTTGGGTATTTTATTTGACTTAGTTTTTTATTTCAGCTATCATTAAATTTTAGTTAATGGAGTATTTGAAAACTATTATTTTGAAGTTGGTCTTAAATTTATTTAAAATAGCTAGTGAGTAACTTTTCTTTAAATTAATAAGTTAATGAGACCTTTAATAATTCAAAATTTCTAGATGCTTTATTAATTAAAATAATGTTAAATTTTTAATGATTAAATTAAACTTTTTCGATTTGGTTAAATAATGTTATGGGTAAATTTATTAGTTGTTTAATTGACTAAGCATAAGGAAAGGTTTATTAGTATATTTTTATTAATCAAACTTAATTAATTTAACTTAGATAAGAGGGTAAATTTATAATAATACATTTATATATATTTGTGAGTTATAATTTTAATAATGAAGTTTAACTAGGGTAACATGGGAAATTTCTTAGGAGGATCTAATTAATATATTAAATCATAAAAAATTGTAGAAGGATCTTAACCCAACATTAATAAGTAAATTCTGATAGAATTAATTAATCAAACATAGCCAATTGTAGACCTAGGTTAGACCTAGATGTTATACTCGATCAAGGGACATTGACAAGTCAGTTTATGCTTGTCATCATTCCCCTCGATCTCCCAATCAACCTTAATCTAGTTACTCTCTATGGGATCTGGTTTACCCAACAACATTGTTCTATTATGAAATTTTAAATACTTAAACCATGTCATTGTGTAACATTAGTTAATTAACACAATTAAAAAAAAGTTGGTGTGTTTTTCCCTTAGATTTTGGGCATGATATTTTTGGCATCAGAGCACAGATTCAACACTAGGAACCTTAAACCATTACATTTCAACTTAAATATGTTTATGCTTATGTAGGATGCCCCCGGTTACATGATAAGCTCACAGATGTGGATGAGGTCATAGTCATACCCCCTTGGCACAAGAGGATATAGAGTAGGCGGTAGAGGTTCCCAGAGGGGATTAGGACCCACCTCATGAACCACCTCTAAATCCAAATTAGGATGTTTTGATTGCACTTCAAAACCTTTTTGACATTATTCAAGAGAGGTTACCACCAATGGTTGAGCACTAGGTTTCAGAGGGGAATATGTCAATGAGTAGAGAGAGGACTAGGAGTCCTCCACCTAGCCATGTAGAGGGACAAGATGCTCATGAGATTGATTTCATTCATATGCCAGCACCAACACCAGAGATAGTGACTTGAGTGGATGAGAGAGCACCCCAGGATAGACGAGATCAAATCAAAGAGTTACTTCGCCTCCAACCACCCTTATTTCTAGCATCTACTGATTGAACTGAGGTTGATTCATGCCTTTTGATCTTAGAGTGGTGCTTTGGATTGTGTCCATATGGGAACAATATTAAGGAATGTTTTTTGATACACCTACTAAGAGGATCAATCTCTACTTGGTAGAGATAAACAAAATATAAGATAAACCTAGTTATAGACACTATCACTTGGGATACCTTCATGCCTAGATTTAGCGATAGGTACTTGTCTAAGAACTTAACACAATGTTGTATATATGAGTTCCATGACCTACAATAGAGGGGAATCATATCATCATAGTATGCGAGAAATTTTCTTAAACTTGTCCCTTATGTAGATTACATGAAGGATGAGAAGTTGTAGATTAACCACTTTATCAAGGGACTAAATACAACTATATTTGGGATGGTTTGTATGGAAACTCCTATTAGTTTCTAAGATTATGTGGAGAGAGAATTGATAACTAAGGAGGTCTATAGTAGGGCACATGATTCATGGGATTGGTTCCAAAACTGTAATCTCACTCCTTAGGAATTGGGGTTTCAAAAACCTTACCGGAAGGGTAACACACATTCATCAGGGTCTATAAAGCCCCTCATGCTCAACACTAGTCTCAGAAAAAATAGAAATAGAGGACATAATAGGGTCGTCAAGGCTCTAATCCCAAGTAGTAGTAGTCACAGGTTCCTAGGAGAGATCAACAACCTTAGACTTTATTTGCACCTCTGGCTGTGACTCAACGGTCCACTAGGGGTGGTTTTAGTGGGTCTAGGAGGACAAGATGATAGAACTATTCTAGACCTTAGGGAGTATAGATTTAGGTGCATGGACATTTTTGCACGTGGTTTCATGGGGAACATAGCTAGAGAGTTTCCACATGGTTTGATGGTAGGTAATTAGCGAGTGGCTACTTCAAAGCCTATAATTTGGGACATAGGTAATTCCCACAGGTTATTTGTAGTGGTTGACAAACACTAGTAAAAGCATCAGGGCGTAGTCATAGAGGCCACACGTATGATTAGAGGTAGTAGTGTTACCATCTTATTTGATTTAGGAGCTACCGATTATTTGATATCTCTATTGGTTGTGGAGTGTTGCAAACTAGTGGCAACTAGACAAGATGTCATTTGGGAGGTTGAGTTAGCATCGAGGGTTAGAGTTTTAGTTAAGAAGATGGTTAAGGATTTATAAATTCAAATTGGTGATATAACTACAATGGAAAACCTCTATATTACACCTCTAGGATCTTATGGCGTTGTGCTTGGCATGGATTGGCTTTATGCCCACAAAGCCAAGATAGACTATCATTAGAAAAGGGTTGAGTGTGTAGATGATCATGACACTCCTATAGTAACTTCAAGGATTCAGAGACCTGTATCTATTCATACAATCTTTGTAATGTAGCTCAAGCGAAGCATGAAAAAGGGATGTTAGTTATTTTTCATCACTATTAGTGATAGGGAGGATGAGGAGGAAAAGGAGCCTTCACTTGATGATCATCCTATTCTTCAAGAATTTTCATATGTGTTTCCTTTTGAGCTACCTAGTATGCCTCCCTATAGAGAAGTTAACTTTCATATAAACCTAATTCTAGGAGTCGCGCCAGTATCTAGATAACCATATAGGATGACCACTAATAAGATTAATGAGCTCAAGATTTAGTTAGAGGAGATTTTAGAGAAGGGTCACATTTATCCTAGTGTTTATCCTTAGGGTGCACTAGTTATCTTCATTAAGAAGGATGGATCTCTTAGGTTATGCATTGATTATCGATAATTGAAAAAATTAACCATGAACAACCGGTATCCACTCCCTAATATTGATGACTTGTTTGATCAACTACAGGGTGCTCGTGTGTTCTTGAAGATAGATATGAAGTCAAGGTACCATTAATTGAGGATTGTGGAGAGTGATATCCACAAGACCGCATTTCGTACAAGATATGGACACTATGAGTTTACCATGGTTCATATCAGTCGCATGAATGCTCTCATTGTATTCATCAGTCTCATGAATGGAGTATTCTGCATATTCCTTGATAGATTTGTGGTAGTGTTCCTTGATGATATATTGATATATTATCATGATGAGAAGGAGCACGAGGATAACTTGAGGAAGGTATTACAATGTTTGCGAGATAATTAGTTGTATGTCATCTTTTCCAAGTGTGCATTCTTCAAATCATAGGTTAGATATTTAGGCTATCTCATTTTAGGTGATGGGATATTAGTTGAATCATCAAATATTAGAGTTGTCATGGATTGGCCAACACCAACCACTATGACTGAGGTTAGGAGTTTCATGGGGTTAGCAGGTTATTATAGACACTTTTTTTAGGGATTTTCTAGAGTGGCACATCCCATTACACCCCTTTAGTGAAAATGAAAGAGATTTTAGTGGACAGAGAAGTGTGAGAGGGCCTTTCAAGAACTCAAGAAAGCACTTACAAGTGCACCTATTCTTGTAGTGCCAAATCCTTCAACAATTTTTTTGGTTTGCACATATGCTTCCTTGGATGGTTTAGGGGAAGTTCTTTTGTAGGGTGGGAGATCTATAGCCTACGAGTCTAGGAAACTTAAGACTTGGGAGCTCAACTACCCTACCCATGACCTAGAGCTTGCAACAATGATGCAT
The DNA here is from genome assembly GCA_027943335.1 of Chamaecyparis obtusa. NCBI lineage: Eukaryota > Viridiplantae > Streptophyta > Pinopsida > Cupressales > Cupressaceae > Chamaecyparis > Chamaecyparis obtusa. Next base: position 17,704 of record BSBK01012790.1, read on the forward strand.
GCTTTAGTGATATAGTGAAACTTTCTCTTAGGACATTGGTTTGAGCTTCATTCAGATCATCAGAGTTTATAGTACATGTTCACTCAGCCAAACCTTAATGCTTAACAAAGGAGATGGATGGAGTTCTTATGTGAGTATGATTTTGATGTTCATTACATCAAAGGGAAAGAGAATGTGGTTGTAAATGCTTTGAGTAGGAGATAACATGAGCTTTCTTCTATGTCCATTGATGCATATTTTAAGGATCATATACTACACCACTTGCATGAGGATGAGATGTAGGTAGAGGTTTTTCAATTGGTCCAAACTTAGAGACCCCTTGAATGGAAATATGGAGATTACTCACTGGATCTTGATGGACTTTTACATCATAGAGGACACATTTATGTACCTTCTTCTGGGGGATTGTGTTATTTATTTTTGTTTGAGGCTCATAGAGAAACTTATGTAGTGCATCCCAAAGTCAAGTAGATACGTGCATATTTGAGGTAGCTTTACCATCAGTTAGGCATGAGGCAATACATTGCAAAATTAGTAGCCTGATGTCTTGAGTGTTAGAGAGTTAAGACATAACACTGCCATCTTGTTGAGCTTCTTCAACCTCATGAGGTACCTGAGTGGAAGTGGGACATCATATCTATGGAATATATTGTTGGTCTTCCTATGTAATCTTGCCTCCATGATGCCATCATGGTGACAGTTGACCAAAGTGGCTCACTTTTCACCCATTCATACTACATTCACAACACCAACAATAGCACATATGTTCTTGTGAGATATTGTCAGAATTCATGGAATTCCTTGTAAAATCATCTTTGATAGATATTCTCTCTTTACATCATCATTCTAGAGAGAGTTATAGGAAGTATTAGGCACTAAGATCAATTTCAATACAACCTATCATCCTGAGACAGATGGACAGACAAAGAGAGTCAACCAAGTGTTAGAGGATATGCTACACATGTATGTGATGGACCATCAGGTCAAGTGAGAGGGGAACCTGCACTTAGTCAAGTTTTCCTATAAAAATGGGCATCATACATCTTTGGGTATGCCACCTTATCAGACCTTGTATGGTAGGCCCTGCAAGATTCCTTTGAGTTGGGATAGGATTGAGGATAGGGTAGTTGTTGGACCATAGTTAGTACTGGATATGGAACAGTAGGTAGTCTTTATTAGGAATCATCTTAGAGAGGCTCAAGATAGACATAAGAGGTATGTGAACATAAAGAGGATTGGTCATGTTTATATAATTGGTGACAAAGTTTTCTTAAGAGTGCAGTCGCATAAGATTCCAATCTACTATGGAAAGGGTTTTAAGCTCACACCTCATTTTGTTGGACATTTTGAGATCCTAGAGAGGATCAGACCAGTTGCATATCATCTAGCCTTTCCACCTAGCTTGTCACGCATCCACAATGTGTTTCATATTTCTATAATGAGAAAATATGTTTATGATGAGTCTCACATTATATATTGGGATGCCATACAGGTGGAGTTGGACAAACAGATAGCTTTGGAGCTCATTTGTATATTGGAATGTCAGATGATAGCCCTTCAAGGTTAAGAACTAGACTAGGTTAAAGTCCAATGGGATTGTTATGACAAGGTTATAGCTTCATGGGAGGATGCAACAAAAATGAGATCAAGGTACCCCCATCTTTTTGATGAACTCCAAGAGGAAGTTCATGCTTAGAGGGGGAGGGTGTGGGGCCCTACCCTGACCTATCATAGCATTAATTTTATTTTATGTTGGACATAATATTTAACATTCTATTTTGATGCATTATGGATGATTTCTCTACATGACAAGGATTTGGATCACATTTGATTGTGATACATTTTTCTTATGTTATTTTCTACATTACAAGGATATCTATTGTTAATACTAGGACAACTTTAAAATGAAGAATTTGAATAAATTTTTGGAAAAGACAAGAATGGAAACTGAATGACATTTTATCAAAAGATGAGCTTCATATAAGGATATCCATTGTCAATACTAGGAAAACTTAAAAGTGAAGAGTTTGAATAAATTTTTGAAAAAGACAAGATTGTACAAAATGGAAAGTTTCTTACTTCAAATCCATGACATAAAGTCAACATAGAAAATTTTCAACATGCAATTAATTTGTTATCTTCTGGTCCTTTTGATCGTTGGTCTTCATTGGGCACTGATCTAGGCCCAAAAAGTGTGGCCATGGGCCCTTATATATAGGTAGGGGTCCTAATGGTGACACGGTGGATATCATTAAAATTATTTCATTCATCCAACAACTAGGATAAAATATCCAGTAGCCACTTGGGCTAACTTCACACACCTATAACTTCTAAACCGTAAGTTAAATTTTGCCAATTTTTTTTGTACCTCCATAGGTGAGTGAAGTGCTTAAAGATAAGGTTTTGACTTTTGGATATTTAAAGATCTCTCTGTAGGGATTATGGAGTGAAAAGTGGTCCAAAAGTACCATTTCAAAATACTCACCTGAAACCCGGCCCCTAGACCCCCATTGGTCGTCAATATGGAATCCAAAAAAAACCATATTGCCACCAATAACTACTCACCTAAATATTAATTTATAAGTTATTTTTAATGTGGTCTTGCTCACTAAGTAAGAAAGGGGGTGAAGGGGTCATTTTAATTAAATCACATTGTCCCTTGCATTAATCAAAACCCCATCTAATTATACCTCATGGAGGACCCAAATTAACCTCTCCTTAACCCATACTTAATCACCTTAACATGTTTATAGCTCACCGAATGCCACGTAACCACTTGTGGGTAACTCTATTACTACCCACCACGAACCCTAAATTCAACCATTTCTTCATTTGCTATTCAGGAAACTTCAACTCCCGCAAACACTTCTCGATGCTTTCATTTCTCTGTGTGTGAAGAGGGTTTCATTCATCCACTCACAACTGCTATAGGTTAGGGAATCTATCCTCCCATCATGAAGTAGAAAATATCTCACGGTTTTTTATCATTCAATAAGTGTCTGTAATGATTTTCTTGAGCTGATAGTTTTATGTTTCAATCATTTCACCTTGAAATCATTACATGAAATGTGATAGAAAGAAATAATTAGAGGAAATGGGAAAGAAATAGTGTAAATTATCGATTTAATCATTACTTGGTGTTGTAGTTTTTAAGAATCTGGAAAATTTCTTCATTTTTTCATTTTAAATATGGGGGTTTCTCTGGGTTTATCATTATTTTGCACATACAAGTGAGGGAATCTATCCTCCCATCATGAAGTAGCAAATATATCATGATTTTTTATTGTTTAATAAGTATTTGTAATGATTTTCATATGTTGATAGTTGTATGTTTCAATAGTTTCAACTTGAAATCATTGCATGTAATGTGATAGAAAGAAATAATTAGAGGAAATGGGAAATAAATAATGTGCATTGTCGATTTAATCATTACTTGGTTTTGTAGTTTTTATGAATCTGGATAATTTCTTTATTTTTTCATTTTAAATATGGGGGTTTTTCTAGGTTTATCATTATTTTGCACATACTATTTCTTTGGGTTTATCATTATTTTTTATATACCGGGTTCATCTGGGTTTTAAATATGGGGGTTTCTCTTGGTTTTTTAATTTTAAATATGGGGGTTTCTCTAGGGGTTTCATTTTGTGGAAATTTCATCTCCCTCAAAAACTTCCTGTCGACTTCATTTCTTTATGTGCGATGAGGGTTTCGGTCCACCACTCTCATTTGCTAAGCTTACATTGTCTGTGTGCATTCTTAATTTCTCATTGACTTTTTTTTCAAATAGATTGTCTTAGTTTTGTAATTTATTCAATAAATAAATGTATTGGTCACTATGGTTAAATGTCTTTCAATTATAAGTTATTTTTAATGCATGGAAGCTTTGTATTCTCATATTTCATAGTGTTGACTTAGTTTTGTAATGTACTCAAATGAATACATTACAACACTTAGTACATTTATTCATTGAATACATTACAAAACTGATTCTTTCCCACCACAATTTGAATTTCAAATTGACCAGCCACTTCTTCAATGACCAAATTACTATAAGAAGGATATAGTGCCACATAAAATTCATTGAAAAATCCATGTTCAACCGCTGGTGGTTTATTCTCCACAGTCTGCATATTCTCTTCTCTTGTTCGAGATGGTAGGCTATCTCATTTATTTCTTGTTTATTCCTTATTTTTGTGTGCTTATTGTATGCTTAGTGTCTATTTTTATTATAAATTAATTTCTTTCACAGCTCATTGTAGGTACAAATCTATTGCTAACAATCAACATATAGTTAATGTAAACTTAACAATGCATATAGTTAATGTCAACTTAACCTATTTTCAATTACTAAAGATATCTATTTGCATTGTGCTCATGGTTTTCTTGTTGCTCGCGGTTTATTGTATGCATTACTTATAATCATGGACACTTCATAGTCTCATATTTCATAGTGCTCACTTTCTTTTTTAATGTATTCAATGCATACATTACAAAACTAAAATCAACATAGTGCACTTGTTATATTTGGAATCTGATTTCTACTTATTTTCTAATTGTAGTTGTTATTGTATTCATTGGATAGTTTCTTTTCAATTACTAATCAACTTGTTTACTATATGCAATACTTAGAAGCATGGAAGCTTCATAGTCTCATATTTCACATGTCTAACTTAGTTTTGTAATGTATGAATGTTGAATATTCCATTACAAAACTAAGTCAGCATAGTGTAGCCTTAGTTTTGTAATGTATTGAATGAATACGCTACAAAACTAAGTCAGCATAGTGCAACCTTAGTTTTGTAATGTATTCATTGAATAAATGTACTGGTCAATATAGTTACATGCCAAGTTATATTATAATTTTTTTGTAATGTGGATCCTCTCAGTAGGATACACAATTGGTGAAGGGGTCATTTTAATTAAATCACATTTTCCCTTGCATTAATCATAACCCCATCTAATTATACCCCACGGAGGACCTGACTTAACCTCTCCTTACCCTATACCTAATCACCTTAACATGTATGAAGATAAACTCAATTTTTTTTAATCATGGTAAACTCAATTACTTTTAATCATGTAATATTTTTGTACTCAATTGCTAATAGACCTATGCATATATTAAATTTTAAACGACAAATTTGTATACTCCATGTATGAAGATAAAGGCATACAATCAATAACAAATTAGGAATGCATATAGTCAATTTCAACTTGGAAATGCATATAGTCAATTTAAACTTGAGAATGCATATAGTCAATTTAAATGTGTGTTTATGTATGTAGGGATATGTGTGCATACATATCTATGTCACTGTGCATAGATATGTATGTATGTATGTGTAAGAATATCAAATGTGAAAGTGAAATATGAATGTGTAAGAATATCATGCATGCACTATTTGAATGATAAATTTCCATGAGATTGTTACTTCTACCAATTATTACAATATTTTTTAGGTATGCGAGGTAGTGAGACTTTAGCATGGGTTGTGGATGATTTAAGGTCCATGTAATTGTGTTTCTCAACACTGTCATTTAACTATGTTTTTCAACACTCTATTTTGATTTGGGAAATCATGATATTACAACATTATATAATTTTGTTTAATGTCATAATATACATGTGACTTACTTTATTTCATGCTTCCATCAATGCATCTTTGGCAAGTTACCTTGTAACAGATGACAACATTGAAAATAGAAGACACCAATAACATATAGGTAAAGTCTTTTTTACTTTACTAAGGCTATGAATCGAGTGTTTTTTATTTTGCATTTTTTAAGTTTTTATTTTTGATGCATTGTTCTTTATTTTTGCCTTTTCAAGCTTCAATTGCAATTATTTTTGAATAGTAGTAAATCTTTAACAAGTGAATTGCAAGTGTGAATTGTTGTAAGTCAATTTAGAGTTGATTGAGTGTTCTTTATTGTGCTTTTTTCAAGTTTTAATTGCAATTATTTTTGAATAGTACTAAATCTTGAACAAGTCAATTGCAAGTGTTAATTGATGTAAGTCAATTTAGTCTTGATGGAGTGTTCTTTATTGTATTTTTTTCAAGTGTTAATTGCAATTGTTTTTTAATAGTACTAAATATTGAACAAGTGAATTGGAAGTGTTAATTATTGTAAGTCAATTTAGTCTTGATGGAGTGTTCTTTATTGTGTTTTTTTCAAGTGTTAATTGCAATTGTTTTTTAATAGTACTAAATATTTAACAAGTGAATTGCATGTGTTAATTACTATAAGTCAATTTAGTGTTGATGGAGTGTTCTTTATTGTGTTTTTTTAAAGTGTTAATTGCAAGTGTTTTTAAATAAATTCAAATAATGAAATTTTAGTCTCGAACAAATATACGAGGATATAATCATCTTCAATTACAATCCTTTCCTCGTCATCAATTAAAATTATAGCATGAATATATGGGTTCACAACCTTTAGGGAGATTCACATTCAGGATCATATTCTCCTTCCTCTATGTCAGATGTGTTGTCTCGTTCTCTAATATGTAAATCATACAATAGTGCATCAAATGATGGTTGAGGTGTCTCTTCTTTCCAATAGAAAGTTTGTCGAACATGTAACATTGGCTGAGGAGGTGAGTTTGGTGAAATATGTCCTCCTTGAGATGCTTGAAACTTTGAAAAGATCCACACTACCTAACATTTCCTTGTCCAAGCATGCAACCTTTCAAGTTCATAAAATTGATTTGGTTTACATGGAATTAATTATCTCACAAACCATTGATGTATTACATTAGTTTGAGTGGACATAAGTCTAGAACTTTAAACAAAAATGAATAAAAACTGTAATTATTTGGAAATTCATAATATTGAATTGGAAATGGTCCCCTAAAGAAATGTTGAATAGATGATTCATGATTGTTCAACCATTCCTCTTTATTATGGATATTATTGGTTCCTTGTATAGTTAAAGTCAATTCCTATGAGACAATGACTTTGAGTAGAGGCAAATGATTTCTTCCATACTTGTTGACCAAAAAAGTTTTAACTTATTCATCACTTGTTTTTTGATGTGTCAATAACATGACACGTTCTTGACTAAAGGTTTTGTAAATGCATCTCTGAATTATATGTGTTGTTGATCATAGTTGACCAATTGATGATAATGTAGATTAGGGCTATATTGTCCATATCCAATTTGGTGTCCATCATAAAGCGCATTTTCCCTAATCATGTTGTGTGCTCCCTTGTCCTATCAACACAAACACATGGCTTATTCAATTCAATTAATTAAAATACATTGCTTAATAAAATACCTGGTAGAATTATGAAAAACACTCCTTAATCAATCCAATTATTGATTCAATTTTACATTGTTGATTGTTGACAACATATATTTCGAGATATTGTATCCTTGTATATTTGTTTGATACTACCATGCTTCACTACATAATTCTCATATTGACTGTATGCATTATTAATTTGTTATTAATTTTATGACCATAGGGACACATGACTATATGCATTTTTTAGTTGTAATTGATTGTATCCCTTTCTCTTTAAATAATGACTATATGCATTCTTAAGTTGTGGTTGATTAAAAAAACTCAGGTACATTGCATTAGAATATATGAATTGTTAAGTTGACATTGACTGTATGCCTTAGTAGTTAGTAATTAAAAATAAACTATCCAATGGATACAATAACAACTACAAATAGAAAATAAGTATAAATAAGATTCCAAATATAACAAGTGCACTTTGTTGAGTTTAGTTTTGTAATGTATTCATTGAATACATTACAAAAGAAAGTGAGCACTGTGAAATATGAGACTATGAAGTGTCCATGATTATAAGTACTAATACATATAGTAAACCAAGAGCAATAATAAAACCATGAGCACAATGCAAGTAGATATCTTTAGTAATTGAAAATAGGTTAAGTTGACATTGATTGCATACAGTAAACAAGTTGAGTAGTAATTGAAAACAAAGTATTCAATACTAAGTTAGTTTTCTAATGTATTCATTGAATACATTAAAAAAGTAAGTCAATACTATGAAATATGAGACTATTAAGATTCTATGCTTCTAAGTAATGCATACGGTAAACTATCCAATAAATACAATAACAACTACAAATCACCAAATCAATTTGTATAGTTGTATCAATTGGTAATTGTTTCTTTTCATATCAAACATTTACAAAAAAATAGAGCATAGCCCAAAAATCCTTTGCCATAGCCTTCAACATTAGATTTCAACCTTGTTCAACACCTTTGATGATGTAAAACTAAAACATATTTGAATACATTACAAAAATAAGTTAGCCACATCCATCAAAATTTTGCAACTAGATAAACTGCCCCTTAGTTGTCCATAAAATTGGAAAATGGAATAGGACTCTTGTAGCCAATTCCACTACTATCTCCTCCACTACTAGGAGATGTGAATTGAGTAAGAGTGTACTTAAACAACTGAACTAGTTGAGTTAGTATTGTACTATTGTGGTTAGCATTTGTTGCCACCTATGAGGAGGGTTTAGGGGGTTACACTTGTTGCGCATTAAGGTTTTCTAATGGAGGGGCCAAAATATTAAACATGTCAAGAAGTTTTGGGTGTTGAGAGGGAAGAGGTGTGTTGGGCATACTCACTATCTCTAGGGAAATTGGAATTACTATATCTTTGGTAGGCGCACTTAGTGTACTAGTTGTATTCATGGAAGGTGTATTTCCCTTGTTACCTCTACATTATTTAGGAGCATTTGAGTTCTCTTCTCTTTCTCTCCTCATCTATTCCTTTTGACGAGCCTTCCCTTCAGCTCATTTTTATTTCTCTGCAACATCTCTCAACCCTTTTTGTTGTCTCTCTTCCCTCAAAATTTCTATTTCTACCGCGTTGGCCTCTCTTTCAACTTTCCTCTCCCTCATCTGCTCCTTGCGTATTGCATCTCCTTTAGCTACTTCTTAATCTATTATTGTTCCTAAAGTTGTTTAATGTAGTCATCAGATGTTAGTATTCATAAATTCCTTCTTAGAAGAAGTACTCCATGATGTGCCTCATGTATAGAATGTTGCATCCTTTGCACATGTAATCTTAGGAATTTGTTAGCTGAACTAGTAGGTTGTTCTATGTCAAAAGGCGTGCATGGCACAAAGTCAACATCACCATCATGGTTGCTTGGGAGTTTGGTATCATCACACATATGACTATCCAATTGATCCCAATTCTCTACATTTGCAAAGTAGTGGATAATGTTAGTTCAATCAACATGTGGCAGTGACAACATTGATAGGGAAACATCCTCCTCCACATAGTTAATTTATTGACCAATGTTTGTGGCTTCCTCCTATAGCCAATTTAGTTGAGAAGCTTGTGTTGGCAAGCTCAAGAAAACATCAATTCCCAATCCATCATGGTTTGATGGCTTCTCCTGGTTTACTTACTGCACATGGTTTTCTTGTTGCGCATGGTTTGCTTGTTACTCATCTGTTGCATTAGCTATTGCCCCTTGATAGGTTTCATTTTAATTTCTCACAAAACTATTAATTAAATCTTCATTGTATCCTCTAAATTGCATAAATTCTTCCATTGCAATTGCCTCCCCCTCGCCTTGAAGTACATTTTCACAATCAATAATATTTGCACCACCTATTGATCCCACTAATCTTGGAACTACATGTTCATGATGAGGCTAAACTGATCCCATTCTGACATCCTCATCAATAATAAAAGCCTCACTTGGCCTCATATTGTCCACTAAGGCTTCCTAGTTGAAAGGGCATATGCCTGTCCTACATAACCCACTCATTATATTTCCCAAGGTCAGTGCCAATTTGAATGCTTTGTTGGCCAGCGTTGCCAACTCTTCATGTCCAATTTCAATTTGGGGGTTGCTGGCCAACCACACGTTTCTATGATGTTTGAAGTATGTCTTAAATGGTGAAAAAACACTCACATCCAATAGTTGACACTTATGGATAGTATGTGCGGGAAGTAAGAATAGGTCTATTCCCATTTGTCTTGCTTTATCAATTGTATGTCACGCCACATAGCTGTCATGACCATCAAATATGAGAAGTTCCCTATTTGAGGGAGATAAACTTCTAAGGATATTTCTTGTAAAGTAGTCCAACCAATTCAGAAACAACTCCTTCGTCATCCATGCATGTTCTTGTATTGACATGCACACCCTGGGCTCATGATCGACAATGCAATTTTTAATGTGTCTCTTTTCTTTGGACAAGTAAAAATTGGGTATGCTCATACAAAAAATGCACAAACATGCAAGAACATTGATCCATTCCCTACTTTTTGATATTAGTTATGGGATGTTTTTGGCTCCCATACGCGTAATCACTCTCATTCCATAGTTTCATCCAACTTGTACTCTTGGTTCATGATAATTCCATATTCTGTTAGACTTGTAGTGGTTGAGGTTGTACATAGTTTCCAGGTTGTCATAAAAATATTCTACAATGGTAGGAAAAACTATTATATCTCTATCTATGTCCACACCTTTCACTATTCTAATACTCAAGTCCTTGTGGCGGCATCTGAAACTGTGCCACCATGATCTTCTTGACAATCTGTTTGTGAAAGGGTTATCCCTTTATGCAATTATTTGGACAATTTTTTTGTTACAACCGACTAACTTGTAGACCATTTCCCATGTCCTCCATGTCCTTGCACCACTTGACAACATCTTCCTCCTCTTCAGTAGTTAGGACTAGTTTAGCCCCCCTCCTCTTAGTGACAGTAGTACCTATTAGCCATGCCCTCAAAATGGAAGAAAGTATCTTCCACTTCTTTATTGCACCCCTTATTGACATCTCCTCTTTCTCAACACTACTAAGTACAACATCCATGTCCTCAATTGTCCATCATCTTATCGAGGTTGGATGGGCACCGTTAGTTAAGGAAACTTCCCCTCCATTACCTTATTCTGTATTCACATCTACTACATTGGCTACATGAGCATCATCAGAGACTTGTTGTGGATTGGTAGTAGAAGCATCAATGAGAACATGGTATGCATTAACCTCTATATCAGTGTGAAATGCACTACACGAGTCACTCTTATACTTGAACGTGTACTATTTTCTGTTCTCATCTTTCTTTTTCCTACCATACTTATAACTTAACCTAAAATGACTTTGTTTGATACTTTATACATACTTTCATGGGAATATCACATGTAGGAGTAAAAATTAACACTTCATTCAGTCAATGTAAACTTCAAATGCATCCATACAATGTTAGATGAAGAATAGAAACTAGCAGATGAATATAAGACAAATGCATATAGTCAATGTCAACTAAAGAATGGATATAGTAAATGCAAGCTTGGAAAAGGAGTAGAATCAAAGTGACAAAAAATTGAATAAAAATAATAAACTAATTTAATGATTAAACTATCAACAATGTACTCTATCTCTTTCATGTAGATGATTATAAGACAAATGTATACAATAAATGTCAACTTAACAATACATATAGATAATGTAAGCTCCACCTCCCCCATGTAATCAATGTGGTAAACTATTCAATGACAACTTAAGAATGCATATAGTAGCAATAGGCTTTCCAATTGAGTTGAAAGTGTGAAACTAAAGAGTGCATGCAGTCAATGCAAGCTTGGAAAATGAGTATAATCAGTGTGTCAAACAAATCAATGACAAATTAAGAATGCACACATGTAATGTAAGCTTAGAAAATGAGAGTGGTGGAATGAAAGCCTCCTCACATGAAGAAAAATGAGGTCGATAGGAAGTGTTCAAGGGAGATGAAGTTTCTAGAAAAACCCCCATATTTAAAACCTAGATAAACCCATTATGTGCAAAATAATGATAAACTCAAAGAAACAATATATGGAAAATAATGATAAACTAAGAGAAGCCCCCATATTTAAAATGAAAAAATGAAGAAACGATCCAGATTCATAAAAACTACAACACCTAGTAATGATTAAATCGATAGCGTACACTATTTCTTTCCCATTTCCTCTAATTATTTCTTTCTATCACATTACGTGCAATGATTTCAAGGTTAAAAGATTGAAACATACAACTATCAGCATAGGAAAACCATTACAAACACTTATTGAATGATAAAAAACTGTGAGATATTTTCTACTTCGTAATAGGGCTCCTTGTGGGTAGTAATTGGGTTAACCATTGGTGGTTACTTGGCAGTCGGTGAGCTACGAACGTGTTAAGGTGATTAGGTATGGAGTAAGGAGAGGTTAAATTGGGTCCTCTATGGGGTATAATTAAATGGGGTTTTGATTAACACAAGGGACAATGTGATTTAATTAAAATGACCCCTTCCGCCCCTTTCCTACTTAGTGAGCAGGTCCACATTAAAAACAACTTAGAATTTATTCATTGAACACATTACAAAACTAAGTCAGGAGTATGGTGAGTTAGTTTTGTAATGTATTCATTGAATACATTACAAAACCAAGTCAACAGTATGCTCAGATAGTTTTGTAATGTATTCATTGAATACATTACAAAACTAAGTCAACAATATGAAACCTAAGATGATGAAGCTTCCATGCATTAAAAATAACTTATAAATAAAAGACATGTAAGTATAGTGACCAATTCAGTTATTCATTGAATACATTACAAAAGTAAGAACTATGTTGCGTTAGTTTTGCAATGTATTCATTGAGTACATTACAAAACTAAGTCACCACATTATAAATTTCATTGAGTACATTAATGTATTCATTGAGTACATTATAAAATTCACGTTAGTTTTGTAATGTATACATTGAGTACATTATAAAATTGAACAGTGAATAGCCGTGTATTCATTGAGTACATTACAAAACTAAGTCAACACTATGAAATCTGAGACTATGAAGCTTCCATGCATTAAAAATAACTTAACTATAGTGACAAGTACATTTATTCATTGAGTACATTACAAAACTAATTGTGCACTATGTTGAGTTAGTTTTGTAATGTATGCCTTAAGAACATTACAAAACTAAGTCATCATTGTGAAATACGAGACTACGAAGCTTGCATGCATTAAAAACAACTTATAATTTAAACGCATGTAACTATAGTGAGCAATATATTTATTCATTGAATACATTACAAAACTAAGGATGCACTATGCTGACTTAGTTTTGCAATAGATTTAAACCTATAGTAAGCAGTAAAAACAATATATTTATAATAGAAACAGACAATAACCATACAGTAAGCATACAAAAATATAGAATAAACAAGAAATAAATGAGATAGCCTACCAACCTAAACAAGAGAAGAGAATATGCACACTGCAGAGAATAAACCACCAACAATCAGACAAAGAATTTTCAATAGATTTTACATGGCACTCTATCCTTCTTATAGGAATTTGGTCATTGAAGAAGTGGCTAGTCAATTTGAAATTCAAATTGTGGCGGGAAACAATCGGTCAATTCATGCACAAGCAATTGCATTAAACTTTAGTTCATAAGGTGGCTTCATGAATTCAAATTTGAAATAGTTTTGGTGTTGTTTATTTTATGTTTGCATTGTTTATTTTATCTCAATTGGTGAGCCTTACACCATTATCAATTCATGCGTACACATTGTAGTTGGATTAAATGCTTGAAGATGTCATACCTTTTTGGGTGAATGTGTAGATGAGAGTATTATGAAAAGTTATTATGCACCAATAATTGTGCGTATATGCAGTTGACTAAATATGGAATGCACCAATAGCTGTGCATGCATGTACATAAATTGAATATGAAATGTATATTAATAGATTATATTTATATTCTTGGACCAATCCATTTACTTTGTAAATGCATGCATCCATTTTTTTTTAATAACAATGTAATCTTTTTGGTGCAATTTTATGTGTAATAAAAATATAAGTATACCAATAACCATGCACTTGTAGTGTTTACTTAATAGAATAACGGTGAACAATTATTAGATAAACAAGGTATTATTTTTTGACATTTTTGTTTTGTAAAAAATAGCTATGGAAAAATGAGTTTTTGGGTATCTATGACAAAAGCATAACAGTTATGGGACCCTGTCGGTAATTGGGTCTTTTCCCCTAGTCCTCTCCAATTGCGAACTTGTCTAGGCAGCATTCAGCTGCGTGCTTTGAACCCACCAACCAGCACACGACTAGTTATGGACTCGACATTCTCTCTGATAGCGTTACTCAGTCTTTTCACGGTTACTTCCGCTAGTAATGGGAGCAGATGGATTAAGGATACAAGTACTAGTACTACTCATATAGAGCTCGGAGGGAACGAAACTGAAAAAGGCTTCGATTATTTTGTATTCGCTCTGGAGTGGCCTGGCACCATTTGCAGAAATACCCACCATTGTTGCTCTACCAACGCTTGTTGCCACAGGTGATTCCAAATTTCGACATTACATTGATGCCTTAAATTGTGCAATGATTATATGCATTTTTTTAAAATTAATTGATGAACGTTTGCTTTGAAACTTACTGTACTACTTCCACTGCCTGATTAGAGTGTACTTCAAACTGCCCTTTCTGTATGAGGGTGACACCCCACTAAGTATCATTGAATGCTTTCATTTCAAGTTGTCCAGTTATCTGGTAATTTAATTTATATTACTCCAATCTTTTAACGATTCGGTAATATGCTAGTGTACACGATGCTCGGAATTAGATCCCTTCTTTATGCATCTGATTGGAGCTTTATAACTGCCTATAAACAATATGGTCATCTATTATATATTTTTTGGATTGTGAGGCTGGCGAGGCTCAAATACCATCCTACATTGAAAGTTCGACTATAAAGAAATCCTCCATAACAATTTGATTTTTAGCTGGCAGGGCCTGATGGTGCAGGTGTGTGTACATAATTGGAATTGTGCTTTTGAATCCCAAGAGGGGCAGGGTATTTATACCTTGTTTGTGCAATATAGAAGGTAAACTGGAAAACAATAGGTTTCCACGGCTTCATATATGAAGTTGGTTAGTGTCCGAACTTGGGGCGACCCCCAAAAATTATCTTTGTCTTTGCCTTTTATTTGCCTGTCCAGGCTCAGAAACCTGTCCAAAACAAGAGCACTAGAGACACTCACTCTGGAGTCCGGGTTCCCACTTTCCCAAATGATCTCCTGCAGCTCCATGCACATTGGAAGATCATGGAAATCGCACAAAGTGACAGGAAGAATCACCCCTTAAAACAGTAAAGGCTCAACAATTCCTTGCCTTTGTCCTAATTGCAGAAGGAATTACCAAATTTTTACTAACCTTAAGGGCCCGTTTGGTGCATGGAATACCAAATGCCAGATATAGTCAATTCTGGAAGATGCTGCAATTCTGGAAGATACAAATTCTGAAAATGATTTCCGGAATATGGGATGACCTGTTTGGTTCACCCAGAAGATGACTAAGAAGATGCACTTGAATATCTGACAAGAATCAAATATCACAGTAATTTTACCCCATCAACAGCAAAACCTAGAGACAATAGTTGCAAATTAAATTCAAATCATGTCTGCATGAGATTTTTGGTACTCTTCTACACGGTATAAAAACTACTAGGTTTCAAATCTCAGAGATAAAACTACAGGGAAGAAATCGACTCTTGTTTTGGACTCCATCGTTGAGGTTTCGTCACAGCTTCTTGAACAAGGCGCTCTTGATATCTTTGTTGCTGTGCGTTGTCTGAATACTTGATGTTTTTTGTGGCCTTCGTCCCGTCACAACCCAACTACCAGTCTGCTGGTCTAAAAAGAATGTGCCATCATGGAGCCTTTGAAACAGGCTTGGCGCTGCAAACTTTGAAACGATGAGACCTTCGTCCTGTCACAACCCAACTACCAGTCTGCCGGTCTAAAAAGAATGTGCCATCATGGAGCCTTTGAAACAGGCTTGGCGCTGCAAACTTTGAAACGATGAGAACGAAAATGAACGAAGGGTTTCGGCAGAAAGCGAAATGAAATTTTCAGAGGAAAACGAAATTTTGGATGTCAAATGTTATTAACGGCAAAAAGCGGACCCGACGGCACATAAAATGAGCATTTGAAAAGTGGAATTTCTAATTCCACCTTTTCAAATGGAAGATGAAATGCCCATTTTGTGGGCAAAATTGGAATTTTGAAATTCCAATTCCTATTTGTTTGGATGGACACAAACAGCGAATTCACTAATCCGAAAATGTTATTCCGGAATTAGAGCCCATATTCCATGTACCAAACGGGCCCTAAAAGGTTAAAAGTCCTATTGATCTGCCCCAGAGGGTCTGTTTAGTGTTCAATTTGATTTAGTGTTGACACAATTTTTCTGAGATATCGATCATTGAGGGTTTTTTGCATATACAAGAAATATATCAATGCCAGCTGAAATGCCCAATACTGTGTATATTTTGTTCAATAAATATGTCCCCTGTTTCCTGAGGTGGCCAAATGTAGAATCCCACTTATTCCTATAGTTATTGCACTAGTGGAATCATCAAGTTGTACAGATGGTAAAAGCAGAATGCTTTCACTTTGCATACCCCAATAGAGAGTTTGCCGTCTCAGGTTGGGTGTCAACACTTGTTTGTTTGGAGCATTTGTATCTGACAGGTTGCTTTAGCCATACAGACACGATATAATCTATCTGGAGAAATGTCCGATATAGATATGCTGTATTTGGTAAATATAATCCCCAGCTCTTAAAGTGGACGGATGTGGAACAGTGTGTACCACCTCCACCTTGATTAAACCTGAAATATCACGTCAGATGTGTTTTTGCATTGTATTGAATTATGTAATGATTTATCAACATCCAAATGCATAGTTTCAAGTCAATCTTCTTTGACCCATTTTTTGAGTTGAGAACTAATTTTTTTCTTCTTTCACAGACATCGATTGACAATAGTGATCCCTTTCAAAACAAAGAAGACAATCAGATTGTCTTCCCAAAAGTGTCATTCTGTATACTTCCCAAGAGAGCTTCCTCTATCAGATTGTGGGTCTACAATCATTTTTGGGAATCTTGGTCCCTGATTGGTTGTTGAGGGTGATAGGAAATCAGATCTTGGGAATATATTATACTGATAAGATCTCTGGGAACACACGATACTATTGGTATGTATGTATATATTGTACTGTTATATATATACTGAGGTGCTGATGATTATAATTTACTGCTGCAAGTGAGATTGAATATACAATTACCGTTTTAATTGATTGATCTCAAACTCAACTGCAGACTTGTTATATATACTATGTGATAAGTCACGTCTTTGAGAGATCGTGACTTCTCACGATGAACCACCTGCATAACAACCCGTGCATCTCTATAAATAACGACTGTTAACAGTCGGCTGTTAACACAAGGGACTGTTAACAACAGTCGCTTATGTTAACAAACGACTGTTATATATTCGATAATAATGTTGGGTAGAATATGAGATTCCATCGTGAATAATATTAATGTATTATAATATTATTATTATTACATTATTAATATAATAATAATAATATTGTAATGCAATATGTATATATCACAATACTTCATTAACCATAGTGTATATATATATATATATATAATACGAATGAAGCTATATCTTAACAGAGGGCTCATAGACAGAGTGTACTATATTCTATATAGCTAAACACCCAATATAATAAATAGTAAACGGTGTTAGAACCTAGTATACTTCCTATTTCCCACAGTGTGCAAATGTTGAATAGCATGTTACCTTTGTCAAACTGGGTTTGTTTTAACCATCTGGCTTTGCTAATCTGTTTAGGAACTAATATTTCTTTTTCCAATTGACTGGACTACTTTCCCCTTAAATTCTCATTGTAGGAGTTTGAGGGGCGACCCCAGAGCAAGAAAAATAGGAAAACTCTTTTGGCCTGCCACAACAATTCAATCCTCGTTAGTGAAGTTATGTTTGCATTCAACATGACTCTGCTTAAGTGATGCAACATTTGTATTCAAAGGGTACATCTTAATGTGAAGAGTTGGGCTTTGGCAGAAGGCTTTTTTGGACAGAATGATCTCTGCTCTGGCAGCAGAAATCATTTTCCACAAATGATCTTCTGGTGAAAACTCTCCAAATTTGTACTTGGAGCTCTTCCTTGAGATTATCTTGAGTACAAACTGTTAATGATTATAGCTTATGTCGGATAAAAACAAGATTATATATATAATTATAAAGTGACAAAAGCATATGTAAAGTGGCGGTTTATAACTGTGTTTATTAAACATTGTAAATGAATGTCGTCACCCTAAGTGGAGGGCCGACTATTGTGAAGGCACCTCCACGATGGGTGTGACTCCATGAGGAGCCACAACCATCGTGGAGATGCCTCCACAATGGTAGGCTCTCCCATACTTATACACACTGCTGTTCATTGCTGAAGACACTGAAAAACAGCGACATAAGTATTACAGTCATTTGTTGATGTCTGCAGCATGAAACAGTGTTAGGTTTATTGATATCTATACACAGCGTTCTTGATTCATTGAAAACATTTAGTCATTCTCAGCATTATAATTAAAACTTATATAATATCTGATCATAGTTTCAACATGGTATCAGAGCAGGCATAAAAGGATCCAGATCAGATTTATATATAGACTCATTAGATAATATATATATATATATATACATATATATTTTACACATTCAAAATGTTGAATGGAATAAGGTTAGAAGATCGTCTTGAAGGAGCGTCAAACTGTGTGGCGTGGAAATTACGAATGATGCTCACGTTAAAAGAGCATGATTTAACATCCACGTTGGAAAAACTCATGACTGAACTAAGTGAAAAAGATGAACAAATTAAATGGGATAAGGACAATACCAAGGCAATGAAATTGTTAGTAGATGGAGTTAAAGATCACATAGTGCCGATAATCATAAAATTGGAAACCGCATATGAGATGTTTAATGCACTAAAAGATATGTATGAAATTAACAACACAAGCAGAGCACTTACCCTTAAGAGTCAACTCCATCAGATAAAGATGAAACAAGGAGAAACCATATCATCCTACTTATGAGAATTACAGATTTGAGAAATCAACTCTCCACAATTGGTCACTCTTTTGATAGTAAGGAATTAACAATGATTGCACTTAACGGACTACCCTTTTCATGGGAATCCTTCATTCAAGGAATAAGTGCTCGAACCAAAATTCCTAAATTTGATCGATTGAAATCAGACTGTATTCAAGAAGAGTCTCGATTATCAATCAGAGGGATCAATACAAATACTTCAAAAGAAGTCTCTCAAGTACTCAATACAGAAGTACAAAAAAAAAAAAAGAAGACTAACTTTAAAAGGAAAAGAGGAAATGAATCAAATAAAAGACAAACATTCAAACATTAGAGACCTATCAAAAATACAATGTTATAGATGTGACAAATTTGGTCACCTTGCCCAAAAGTGTCCTGAAAGAAATAAAGTACAAGCATCTTTTGCCCAAGTAAGTAATACAAAGGAGAATATGAATTCAGAAAGACTTGTCTTCTACTCTGCTCTATCAAGTCAAGTTTCAAACAATCAGAGTACCTGGGTTGTTGATAGTGGAGCCTCTCGACATATCACTGGATTCAAAGAGCATTTAGACTCCTTAGAAGAATGTTCTACACAAGAAGTTACAATTGTAGATGATACTGCCTATCTAGTAATGGGAATTGGGACCTGCACCAGATATCTTGAATCCGGAATATCTATCCAACTTACTGGCGTTCTATTTGTACCTGGCATAAGAAGAAACTTAGTTTCAATTTCAGCACTAGAAGACAAGGGGTACAAGATCACTTTCATGGATGGGAAGATTTTAGCTTGGCCTAAGAACTCAAACATAAAGAATGCTCACACTATTGGAGCTAGAGATGGGACTCTCTATAAATTATGTATTCCTTCAAATCAAGCCCTAATTTTTACAACAAATGAAAGTGAACTATGGCATACGAGACTAGTGCTGGAAACTGAATTGAAACAATTGTTGTATTGTCATTGATGTCAAACCTTAATTGGTAAGACTGTTGCTACTTAGAAAAGTACTATATCTATTTGAGTGTTGCTAAGGGGCTAAGCAAGGTTGGTAACAATAGCACCTAGGGAAAGGTTGAGTTATCTTGATACTACAAAGTGTACTTGACTATGTTGCACTATGATGAGATAATGTATTGTTTATCTTAGTAAGACTGAAGACTAAACTGGTAGGCTTAACTGAGCAAAGAATGGAAAAATCATGTTTAAGCCGAGTGATGTTAGTGTCGACCGAGTTAGTATATGCCGAGCAAAATTATAGTGTCGACCGAGCATCAGTAAATTGCTGAGGAAGACAGTGCAAGCCGAGGAAACAGTTTTAGTATTGACCGAGCGTTCTACATGCAGACCGAGTGAACAATCACAGTATTGACCGAGTATCAGCAATTTTATATTTGAAGAGAATTTAATTTTGGAGCCGACATTGTTGAATTCTTGGATTATGTAAAACATGTTGACTTTATTTATTGATTGTTTGGAAGCATTAAATGCATTGTAAAACGTTTTATTGTAAATCTTTAAGAGATTTGAGATGATTCTAGAAAAGGAGCCGAAGAACATAAAGCGGGTAGATTCAATGAATCTAACCTAACCCTAAGATCTACGAATGAGATTGAGCGGCAAAAGATGAGTTAACCTAATTGAGGAAAATATAAGGGAACCTGAACATTGTGATATGCATGCACATGGTGAACAAAGAATGCTGGAAGAGAAAAGTTTTATTGACTGAATAAGAAGAAAAGGCTGAAGGAGAATGGTGGTGATTGCTTGAAGAAAAGTTCCGAGCAGATTAGAGATGGAAATGACAAAGTTTCAAAGTTAGTAAACCAGCATTAGTGTACGGAATCGGATCTGATATTTGCAAAGTGAGTTGTATATTTTTCAGATAATACTGCTGTTACTTTCTAACCATTGTAACAGTCAAAATCCTTTTAACAGAGGTTGACCTAACAGTCATATGTTAAATCCTTTGAACAAGGTTGCATTCTAATGGAGTGTATGTAAGTCCTATGACTAGGCTCACTTTTAAACAGTGTGATTGAAATCCTTTAACCGGGTCACATTTGACAGTGTGTATTGTAATCTTTGACAGGGTTGGCTTTTTACCGAGCTTACTTTAGAAGAGTGAAAATAATAGTAGCATGTTACAAAGTGGTTTTTCCCAAATTGAGTTTCCACTATAAATCCTGGTGTTTATACTTATGTGAATGTTTAGATCTGAACATTACTATGTTTTGCAAGTTAAGTTACAGTTGGGTAGTGGGCTGCATTGTTAGATGTTTCTATTATTGAATCAGTGATGACCGAGTTTGTTTTGGTTTTGGATCTGATTTAAGGATAAGTTTTTGAGATTGTTTTATACATCAGGACCCGAGAACAACTGATTCACCCCCCCTCTTTGTTGTTCTAAATCATATTAACAACTAGGACATTTTCATTTTCGTGGTTTAACCTCTTTAGAGAAGATGGTTACAGGGCTACCGAAACTAAGATCCGAACATATTGGAGCTTGTAAAGGTTGTGCACTAGGAAAGAATACTAAAATTACTTTTCATCATAGTGAAAGTAAAACTAAGAATGTTTTAGAACTTATTCACTCTGATCTATGTGGCCCTATGTCTGTTCCCTCTATTGGAGGATATTTGTATTATGTCATCTTTATAGATGATTACTCTAGGAAGACCTGGATATATTTTCTAAAATGTAAGGAGTCAGTAAGAATCCTCTTAAAATTCAAAGAGTTCAAGGCTCTGGTGGAAAATCTATCAAGTAAGAGTATTAAAATATTAAGAATAGACAATGGTAAAGAATACACTTCAGAAATATTCCAAAGTTTCCGTAAACATGTTGGGATCAAAAGGGAGTTCACTATTCCATACAACCCACAACAGAATGGAGTTGCAGAGAGAAAGAACAGGACAATAGTAGAAGTTGCTAAAGCAATGATGCATGATCAAAACCTAGAAACTCATCTTTGGGCTGAAGCCTCTAATACTGCTGTATATGTTCAAAATAGATGCCCTCACTCCCACCTTGAAAATAAAACCCCGGAAGAAGCATTCTCAGGTAGTAAACCTAATATCAGTCACTTAAGAACTTTTGGGTGTCCTGTCTACATTCATATTCCTAAAGAGAAAAGAAATAAATTAGAACCTTTAGGAAAGAAAGGTATCGTTGTGGGATATAGTGAAAATTCCAAAGCCTACAAAATTTATATTCCAGGACAAAGAAATATTGAGCTAAGTAGAGACATAATATTTGAAGAGGATACTGCACTCAAAAGGTCCAAGGAAGACTATAATGTTAAGAGATAGCTTCATTCGTATTGTTATATATATATATATATATATATATATATATATATATATATTATACAATGTTAATAATGAAGAGTTGTGATATTTATATTATATTATTATCATTATTATATTATTAATATAGTAATGATAATATTATAATGCAATGATATATATTATATTATTGTAGTTAATTATATATTTATGTTAATTATGGTTATAGTAGACAATTATGGTTATTACCATAATTGTCATATTATTATATGGTCATGACTCTTCAAGACGTGACTATTCAAAAGATATAAATATATATCAATGGCTGGTGAAAAGATCAATCACAATGGTAATCTATTTCACTACAACAGTCACATATATTCTCTATAGGACGATCCAGATTTCACAACATGGTATTAGAGCCTAACCTCTAAGAGAAAATATATTGGAGCAAAGTATTGCAGAGAGAAGATAGCACATCAAATCAAGAGGATACTAGTCACGGCAGGGAAGAAGGAAATAGAATAAATTATTAAAATCAGATGATAAATCCTGGGATACATCACCGCAATGCCCAGATGATCTATGGATATAACCGGCTGTCAACAATTACTTAAGTGCGATAATCATCACATACAATGGAAATGAATAGAATAACACACCAACGATCATGGTAAGAGTGTCGAGCATGTGCCGAACATAGAGTGTTGGAGATGGAGCTATAAATCATATCAATCATTCTAGAGAATGATGTTGCAGGATATATAGTTGGGACACACAACATTTCTAAGACAATCAGGGAAATTCCATTTAAATCAACAAAATCTGAGCATGGTGGAATGGATTGACTCGAACTCTCGCTGGCGCCTGGGAAATTACAAATAATATTATTGATGGATAGATAATATGGTCCAACGTAACTACAAGCAAATACCTATGGAGAACAGTTGACAGACAACATTTACACGAATGAAGTCACATGCAACATCCATGATGGAATATGTGGTGATAAAGGAAATTGGAGGAAGACAATAGTTATTATAAGTTATAGATATTGTTCTGTAATGGATGACTTACACATCACAATCTCCTTGAATCGAAATACCATCATACCAATACCAACTACGAAGAAGGGATGATTCGATGAATTCACATTCAGTTTGGCGGAGATATATTTCAACAAAATGTTATATCTCCTCACGTGGATGCTCGAGACTTGCCCTCGTTGTGGATCATGGTTGTGCTAAGAGTAGCAGCGGTAAACAGATCAAAGGTTCTTCGGGATTGATGGATGCACTTTGTTGTGTTGATTGTCATTTCGTTTGTGGGGCTTGTGTACTCACGGCCGGTGTTCTAGTTTTGATATGAGTACAGAAGCTAGTGGACTTGTTATTTGTCTACGAGTTGTGACCTCACTGGTTTATTGAGATCCCGCGTCATATTATGTTATGTGTTGTTCACCGTGGTGTTATCGCCTTCTGATCTGCAACATGCCACTCGTGTTGGATTTGTTGTGTCCCTGCTCGCGTAGAAGATGCGATAACCTAATGTAGGGATTTATATGGTGGAGAGAATGAGAGATTTGGATCATAGAAACTCAGATGACATTAATACTCTTGGGTGCAGGCTCTATATGATGTGGAAGCCACTAAGATAGACATGGAGATAGCCATAGTGAGTAGGATTATTTTTTGATACGTAACCCTTAATATTATCAAACATGAGCATGTATTGAAGATGAAGAAGTCACCCAACATTCAATCGAGTGGGGGACTCAACTTCAAGCTAATCGACATCTACCATCAGTATATAAGACAAATACATATTCCATCAACGGCGTGAGGAGGGCCATTTGCAGACGTTGACTAATATACTCATAAAATGCATCGATGGGAGAAAATAATCACTAAGTGACAGACGACCATTACTTGGCAACAAAGAACACATAATCATCAGGATATAGAGCTATCCGTATAGTAAAGAAAAGCTACACATAAAATTGGCAGTGCAAACAATCCATTATCTTGTCAATATTTTGTATATCCAATCTGTGAAATATATAAGTTTGAGTCAACATCACCTAATCCTATCTGCAATAAGGGGTTGTTCAAAGGTTGAGCATTATATATAGTAATTCATATATGGAGCAAATTAAATTTCAATATTAGAAACAACTACAGTGCTTAATAAGATTGAAGGATAAAATCGACAAAGGATGCATATCTTAAATATGATCACGGATAGCATCAACTAATGATTAAACTGCATGCTTATAAGAAGACGATTAGAGGAGGCAATCATAATTATTCAAGTAACTATATATTCTATCCAATGCAAGGTCGCTATTCTATATGAACAATCGCAACACAAATTTACCTTCACAACATATTGATAATCCATGTCTATGCACAGTTATTGTTGTGGATATTTGTTGTGACTTCAACCCTTGGTAGTAAACGAGAATGTTCAAAACAATTGCAATATTAAAGTTGGAGGGCTATTTGAGATTTTTTGTTGAACTTTAGAAAACATTAATAATTGCATTATTAATGTTGCAAGCTGAAATAAAGGTAAATTGAAGTAGAAACCATTTAGCAGGAGAACATTGCAATAAATTGGACAATCATTTTAAGTAATGAGTTGGGGAAGGAGTTTTTAAGCTTCCTAAGAATCAAAGGAGATCAAATACTCCTGCAATTGCTTGACCCAATCATGGATATACTTTTTAGAGGGCTTATCTGTTGTTGTGTAGACTAAATGAAAAGGCCAAGTTTCATGTCAAGATCTGATCATCCTACTTACCATGGGGCTTTCGACTTGCTTGGGGAGAGTAGTTTGGAAAGGCTTGCATATGCATTATCTCCTAGCATGGAATCTGCAAACCATGACTTCTTATCTGTGAGAGTTTCAATCACAAGGATGTGAAAGAATTTGGCAGGATGTAGAGATGTTGATGCATCCTCATTTCTTGTGAGATACATTGATATCAAGTACAATGAGTACAAGTATCGTATTAATGGGCTCACCTTACGAAAGGAAATACTTGAAAATATTTGAAATTTAAGATAAGTATTTCATATTTTATTAATGCATATAAATTTTCAATTTGTAATTCATTAAATAATAAATCTTGTATGCTTCTATCATTTGTATTTTTGTACGAGATAGTTTAGCTTTATAAACTATTTGTAATCTATCTCTGACATACTTTCAGGACAAAAGCATATAAAATTCAGATTCAGAGAAAGTCTGACATTTTCAAGAGGTCAAGAAGTTGATGAACTTGAGCTTCAGAGGGAGAATATGGTTCAGTTAACTTGTGACAATCTCAATCGTATTGATTAAGAGGGAGTTCACAATTGAAGGTAAAACAAATCTGAGATTATAATAGTGGGAACTTGTGGATAGAATCACCGATGAGATGCACGTGGATAGAATACTAGAGGTCTTTATTATCTTCTCTCAAGTCCAAGAGGGAGTGTTAATATTGTGGCCTTGGAAAAGATCAAAATGCATCTTATGCTAGCCAATGTAACCTTATGACTATTCAGATTATTCGTATTGGTTCTCTTAGGAAGGAAAGTATGAAATGACATCCTGCAGTGACACCGAATTGAGTATATAAACAGGGTATGCCTTCGTGATAGATGGAGAAGTTAAAAGATCTGCATTAGTGACATTCGAGGATCTTGATTCAGAGGGAGTAGACCATGTTTTGTTGGTTCTCTAGTAATCAAGAAATTATAGCAGACAATTATGGTTATTACCATGTGAGAAGGTTATATGTCAGAAAAAGAAGCTAGAAAATCAAATTAAGTTGGCACCCTAGGATCTTGGTCATACAAATTCAGAGGGAGTATAACATGTCAAGATGGTGTATACTTTGAATTCACCAAGACTATGAGATCGTGCATACAATTGTAATTCAGTGGAGGTACATCCTCACTAAAGAACAAACAACCGATACTCTTACCAAGCGTCTTGCTAGAAAGAAGATTGTGTACCTTAAGATAACCTTGGTATGTTGAGGAATAAAGCCTTATTAGGTGAAAAGAAGGTATCCTGAACGCTATGTTATTACTTGTTGTGCTTTAACTATATCGTGGTTAGACAACATTAAGTTATTGGTTTCAAACTGTCATGATGTGCTATGTTCATGGCTAGACAACATTGAGTTGTTTTTAAATTGTCATGACTGAGAGTTTGATTTCCACTCTTTGGATGAACCAAAGTGGATCCACCCTTTGAGAAGAGTCAAAGTGACTCTATGGGTTTTTTATTCATGAATAAATATAAAAAAATGTGTATATTGCAATATTGTGTAAAATGATCATTTGTGTGTAGGTTAACATTTCAAGGTGACGATCTTGTAAATGGTTAACCAAAGTGTCAAGATAGACTACTTAATTGTGTGTCCCGCCTGTGCGGAGATCTTGACTCTTGTTATTACTGGATGTGTAATAACGAAACCATATCGTGATAGACTACTTAATTGTGTCCCAACTGTGCGGAGATCATGATATTCAAGTCTATTTTCATGACAAGACTACATTAACTTGTGCGGCCCGAAATGGCGGATGTCATGATAGATTTTTGATATTTAATACTCACTCGCTAAGAGGGAGTGTTAAGAGATAGCTTCATTTGTATTGTTATATATATATATATATATATATATATATATTATACAATGTTAATAATGAAGAGTTGTGATATTTATATTATATTATTATCATTATTATATTATTAATATAGTAATGATAATATTATAATGCAATGATATATATTATATTATTGTAGTCAATTATATATTTATGTTAATTATGGTTATAGTAGACAATTATGGTTATTACCATAATTTTCATATTATTATATGGTCATGACTCTTCAAGACGTGACTATTCAAAAGATATAAATATATATCAATGGCTGGTGAAAAGATCAATCACAATGGTAATCTATTTCACTACAGCAGTCACATATATTCTCTATAGGACGATCCAAATTTCACAACATATAATGATTCTCTAGAAGATCATAATCTTGAGATTCATGGGGAGAACCAAGAAGTTGTAGATAATGAACCATTAGATACTCCTAATGAAATTGAAGTAGGGAAGAAGAGACCTATTTGGGCTAGAAAAGTTATTGAAGAAAGCGAGATATATGCTACTCCAGACGGGACTATCAGAGAAAACAAAAGACCTCATAAATTCTCCAGTTATGTCGCACTTATGAGTAAGCTTCTAAACTCAGAACCCTCTAACCCAAAAGAAGCTCTTCAACATCAAAATTGGAAGAATGCCATGACAGAAGAATACAATTCTATCTTACAAAATGATGTATGGGATATAGTACCTAGACCTAAAAATAAATCAGTTGTTTCCTCCAAGTGGTTATTCAAAATTAAACATGCTGTAGATGGAAGTATTGATAAATACAAGGCAAGATTTGTTGCAAGAGGTTTCTCTCAAAAGGAAGGCATTGACTATGAAGAGACTTTTGCTCCAGTTGCAAGATATACCTTAGTAAGAACAATTATTGCCATTGCTGCTGCCAAAGGTTGGAAGATCCATCAGATGGATGTAAAGACAACTTTTCTAAATGGTGTGATTGAGGAGGAAGTATATCTAGAACAACCAGAAGGATTCATAGTACACAATCCACAAACTCATGTCTGTAAACTAAAGAAGGCATTATACGGACTTAAGCAAGCATCTCGAGCATGGTATGAATGAATCAATCACTATCTATCTAAACTCGACTTCTCTAAAAATGATGCTGACCCTAACCTCTACTTTAAGGTGGAAAAAGGAGATATGTTGATTTTAATACTTTATGTAGATGATTTGTTAATAACAGGTGAAGATTATCTAATTAATAAATGTAAAGAAGATCTTGCAGCTGAATTTGAGATGAAAGATTTAGGGCTACTACATTACTTCCTAGGCTTAGAAGTTTGGCAACATGCTAATGAGATTCTTCTAAAATCAAGGAAAATACACTTTAGACATTCTAAAAAGATTTGGAATGATGGATTGTACGCCCGTGTCCACTCCTATGGAAGCAAATCTACTTAAATTAAAAGAAGAAGTGTCAAGTTAAGAACCTACAGATTTCTCTCTTTACAAATAGATTACTGGATCTCTGATGTACTTAGTAAATACCAGACCAGACATTTGTTATGCAGTTAATGTTCTCAGTCAGTTCATGTGTGAACCACAAATTCATATGGTAGCAGCTAAGCACATACTAAGGTATCTTTGAGGAACAATAAATCTTGGACTAAGGTACAAAGATGTAGAGTTACAACTACATGGTTTTATTGATTCAGATTGGGCTGGAAGCACTATGGATCGGAAAAGTACCTCTGGATGTTGTTTCAGTTTGGGTTCAGCAATGATATCTTGGTTTAGTAGGAAACAATCCTCAGTTGCTCAAAGCTCCACAGAAGCAGAGTACATTGCCGCATCTATGGGAGCACGTGAAGTAGTATGGTTGAGAAAACTTATCTTTGGCTTGTTTGGAGAATCTTTAAAACCTACCATTATTCATTGTGATAATCAAAGTTGTATAAAGCTCTCCTTAAACCCAGTATTTCACAACAGGTCCAAGCATATTGAGATACCTTATCACTATATTAGAGATATGGTGGAAAAGAATGTTATTGAGTTAAAGTATATCAGTACAGAGGAACAATCGACAGACATTCTCACCAAAGCTCTAGCAAAGGTAAAGGTAGAGCATTTTAGAGGTAAACTTGGTATGATTGTAATTCCTGAGAACTTATCTCAGTAAGCTTTTATTGTACAAATAAAACATTCTTTGTTATGAGTGATATTTCATAATCATGTGTTCTTTGTGTATATCATTGGAAGTGACGACTTTTAAATGATTTCCACTTGTTGTAAAAGTTGTTATAAGGTGACGATCTCATAATAACTTATTCATGTCTACATGGTAAGTATTACACATGTAATACTAGTGCACATACTATGTTAGATATTTTGAGTACTTGGGTGAGTATCATGGATTTGATACTTGGAGACCATTACTCATGATAATCACTTTGAGCACTTAGGTGGATATCTTGTGAGTTGATATTTGGAGACTATTGCTCTGAGTACTTGGTAAGTATCATGGACTTGATACTTGAGGGCCATTACTCATTATATCAGTAAAATGATATAAATATAAAGTGATTATCTATACTCACTTTGAGTACTTGGTGAATATCATGGACTTGATATTCGAAGACCATTACTCTGAGTACTTGGGTGAGTATCATGGATTTGATACTTGAAGACCATTACTCATAATAATCATTTTGAGCACTTAGGTGAATATCTTGTGAGTTGATATTTGGAGACTATTGCTCTAAGTACTTGGTAAGTATTATGGACTTAATACTTGAAGGCCAATACTCGTTATATCAGTAAAATGACATAAATATAAAATGATTATTTATACTCACATATTACCTTGAGGTAATAATAATTGTTATCCTCCCTAGCTAAGAGGGAGTGTTAATGATTATAGCTTATGTCAGATAAAAACAAGATTATATATATAATTATAAAGTGACAAAAGCATATGTAAAGTGGCGGTTTATAACAGTGTTTATTAAACATTGTAAATGACTGTCGTCACCCTAAGTGGAGGGCTGACTATTGTGAAGGCACCTCCACGATGGGCGTGACTCCATGAGGAGTCACGACCATCGTGGAGATGCCTCCACAATGGTAGGCTCTCCCATACTTATACACACTGCTGTTCATTGCTGAAGACACCGAAAAACAGCGACATAAGTATTACAGTCATTTGTTAATGTCTGCAGCATGAAACAGTGTTAGGTTTATTGATATCTATACACAGCATTCTTGATTCATTGAAAACACTTAGTCATTCTCAGCATTATAATTAAAACTTATATAATATCTGATCATAGTTTCAACACAAACCTGCCGGTTATGGTGCAAGAAACATGTTTTGTTTGGTTTGAACAGGCCTTATGGAACCTGAAAGTATGTGGCACAAAGAATAGGGAACCTTAACCAAGCCTATACTTTCGATTCTCTTGAAAATTTTACAATTTGCTTTTTCAGTTTGTTGCTGGGTTTTTTCAGAGAGTGGATTCTGCTAAGTCTTGTTTTTTTATCCATGATGTCATTTCACTAATATGTTTTCTTTCCTGATATTGATACCCATAAAATGTCTTCTATAAATTTTCTCTTCAAATTAGTCCTTCAAAGAAAACAGGTTTTCGATGAAATCTGTTGACTGCAATAATGATAAAAGCTTCCTGTGAAAGGTTAAATAATTGCTTCCAATTTCTTAATTTGTTTCTTGCCAACATTAAAATATCTTTTACAGAACCAATTATCATCTGTTGACTTCTTCTCACTAATATGCTTATTTTCTTGATACCGATACCCATAAATTGTCTTTCTATAAGTTTTCTCTTCAAATTGGTCCTTCTAAGAAAACAGGTTTTCTACAATCTCTGTTGACTTCAATAGTGATAAAAGCTACATCCTGTGAAAGGTTAAATAGTAGCTTCTAATGTCTTAATTTTTTTGCTGCCAACATTAAAATATCTTCATTTATACACTAGTGGATTGGTTACATTATTGAGTCTTCTGTGGGTTTCAATTTTCTGTCTTCAATTTTTGCACTGCTGTATTAGTTTGCTTCTCATTCCCGAGTTGAAACTAATTCTGCTTGTTTCTTTTTTCATAATTTTTGGGATTTCTACATGTAGAGAAGAGATAGATTTGAAACTAGCATTCTGATATATTGGATTTCACAAAGATGAAAAGTAGGGGGACTAAGGTTTGACTATATTCAGATATTACCAAAGAAAGAGGAAATGGAGCTTTTATTGATTATGCCGTATGACATCCAGATTTTCTACAAATATAATGCTAGAGAAATCGTCACAAAACTTAGCTTCGCAAATTCTCCTGCTATTTGCAAATGCCTGCTGATTATCACCTCTGTTTTTTTCTTGCCCTTTGCATTCCCTAAATATTATGTTCCAAGTTGATGGTTGAATGTGTTTATGTGAGACTAAGAATGTTCTCTCTTTTCTGCAGAATCTCAAGCTCCTTGCATTTCACCATTCGTAAGTGCTCAATACTTGTCAACTCTACTTGTGAGTGAGAGATTTTTTGGAATTATTAAAATTATGGATATAAATTGGCATCATGGATTTCTCAATAAGCAAATGGGGCATTTATTTTGTTCCTTAAGGTGAGTTGCCATTAGATGTTTTTTGACAGGATTCTAGGTTGCTCCACTGAATGCTCTATTGAATTTGCATCTTCAGCTTATGGAACAGTTATGAAAGAATTGATTTTCCTTGTTTCCTCTATTACAATTCTTACACAAAGTTTCAAAAATATGAATTTTATTCAATAAATTCAGGGACAATTCATAATTGCAAAACTCTTTTAGTTAGTCTCCACTTTATGCGAAAATGAAGATAGGCAAACTTTAGTGCGACTTTTCTGCAACCTATCCTTGTACTTTGAGAATGCCTATGTAATCTTATTTCAAGATATAGTACTCTCTAGTTATAGAGATTACTCTCATACATGGTTTCCTTATTTTCTAATATTTATTTTCACCATGTAGAGTACATGTTTTACACGAGGTAAAATAACGTGTGATTTTGTTAGAGGCACAAACATGCGGTAGACTTGAACACTAACATGGTGAATGGTTAGAAGTTTTAAAGTGAGAAAGTCAAGAAGATATAAAGATAGGAGATTCATAGGATTAGCAAAGTGATATCCCTTGGCCCTAGATTTGGATCTCTTTTTGGATTTTGGCTCTAATCTCTTTGTTAGGCATTATCTTCTCTATGCACTTTTTAGAAGCCTCCAATTAGCAGCACATCAGCCTTTGAACAGTTCATGAAAGTAAATTACTAATCTTATAGAATGACATATGTAGGTAAAAGTGCCAGCTATTGTCTATGATCTTCTATATAGGAAGGTAGTTGCTCTTTATACCCTCGAAGACAAGTCTAATGGCCC
Source organism: Chamaecyparis obtusa (assembly GCA_027943335.1). NCBI lineage: Eukaryota > Viridiplantae > Streptophyta > Pinopsida > Cupressales > Cupressaceae > Chamaecyparis > Chamaecyparis obtusa. Next base: position 50,004 of record BSBK01012790.1, read on the forward strand.
CTTGGATCCTCATTATACCCTCACAGAAATAGCCCTTTAGGTTCTTTTCCACATCGAATCCTTCATCAATGGTTCCACTAACATTGTAATTTACAATTTGATGGTATGACTTGTGTTGTAAACACACACGATCCATATGAAGTTGGCCACCTTTGGAGGGCGATTTTAAATGCAAGATTTAAATGAGGCAAAGCAGGTCGGCCATGTCTAATTCCCAAGCTGGGCACTCATAAAAGAAGGATTTTAAATGCAAATTTACAAATGTAAATCAATTGCTAATAGGGTCGGCCCTCCTCGAGGTAAACAGGTCGCAACCCTTCATGAAACCACCATATTTAAGAGAGGAAAAACATTCGTTCATAATCACTCAAACATGTTGTGACCTTTTCACACCATTGCCCGATTGCAAGTGGGGACCCCCTCTTTTGCTTGGCAGTTTAGTGGTTTGCTTAGGTAGGTCTTGGCTTAACATCCTTTTGCAAGTCTTGGGTGATGATGAAGTAGAAAATCTGGGCAACATAGAGGTTGAAGAGGTGAGAAGTGAAGCATTTGGGCAGTGAAAAAAATGAAAGTGTAAGGGAACTCTCAATCTGCAAGTCAGAATCCTAGCACCTGTCTAATTTCCGATCATCTTGTGGGCATAATCCATACATCATGCAAATTTCCGACCTTCATCTTGAAGGCAATCCTTGGAAGGTCATGTTCCCAATCAATGCTTAGATGAGAATTCTGAGTAGCCATGGGTGTTCCGATTGAAAAATTGTCCAAACAACTTTTGCATCTCCAACCCCATTTGAGAACTTGTCCTTGTGCAATTTAAAAAAGGCTCGTCATTTTGATCAAAATCCCTCAAGAATGGATGGAAATTCCTAAGGTACCCTAATTTCCGCCTTACGATGGGGTTGTCCAAATGAATTGCCAAAGTCTGATCTTCATGTTGATTCCTAATCAATTGCTCATTTCTGACTTCTATTGTGAGAAAAATCCTAACGACATGTGGATTTCCGCCCAGCCTTGGGTGGAATTCCTAAATATTTTAAGGATTATGGTTTAAGTTATGAGCAAATTCCCAATTAGAGGTGAAAATCCGACCTCCTCTTTGAGGGAAATCATTGGCAAGTTTGGAAATTGGACTAAGTATCAATGAATTCCTAACAACATGAGGATTACCGACCTGATCTCTATGCAAATTCGTAAGACTTGGTGAATTTACGACCTGTATGAGGCATTTTGTCCTAACAAATGCCTAATCTCCGACCACACTTGAAGAGAAATTCCTAAGACTTGTCAAAATTACGATCTGCCTTGTGAAGTTGTCCGAACAGGCATCAAATTTCCAACCTATGTGAGCCAAGTTGTCCTAACGAAGGTAAAATTTCCGATCTGCCTTGAGGGAAAAGTCCAAACAAATGTGAAAAATTTGATCCCTTTCCAAGGCAAAAGTTAAACAAGTTGCTAAAATTTGATCTGTTTTGGACGAAATTCAAAACACCTATCAAATTTCTGACCTCCTATTGAGCGAAATTCCAAGCAAGCATGAAAACTCCGATCTGCATTTGTAATGAAAATCTAACAAAGGTGGAAATTCCAATTTCAATCCAACGAAAAATCCAAATACAAGGTGGATTTCCGACCTAATTTCGGAGGTTTAAAGAATTGTTTAATGTAAAATCGTAATGAGAGTCAGAATTCCGATCCCTCGTAGGATAAATTTCAAAGCAATTAAAAGAAAAGATTGCCCCAATTATAGTGAAACTCAAACTGTTAATGAGGTTGGCCAACTTAGGAGAAGGAGAGTTGTTGAATAAGTTGTTCAAATGCTACCAGGTTGGCCTTGTACACCCCAATAGGTGTGTCCTTTAAAGGGATGCCTAGAAAGACAGATCGTTTGCCTTCATTTCAATCACAATTCAATGCAAATTACAATACAAATCGACCATAATCAGAGCAGCAGAAGAGAAAATCAGAACTTGAAGGTTGAGGCTAGGCATTTAGCAATAGCAAAAGGAGGACAATATTGCTTAAACTCAGAAACAAGGTGAAGTACTATAGTTATAAGCAGAAGAAGTTGACAGTTATAGCAGAGATCTGGGCAAGTTTTTTTCTGAAAACTCAGAGATATTTGAAAGTCCCATCAAGTAAGAGTTGGAATTCCATCATGGAAAGGAGAAGTTCTGATTGAACCAAATACGAATTATGTCTAGAGTATGCATTTTTTGAATATGTTAAGAAATATTAATTGAAAAATCAGATATATAAAATTCAGAAAATCAGAATTTAAATTAAAATCAGAAATTGTTTTCAAGAGATGCATGAGTTCAAATTAGATGTTAAAGGTTCTGAGATGTAACATTTCAAATCATTCATTGATCTAGATTATGTTGGGAATAGTCCAGAGCAGTATGGGGAGAATCTAGTGTGTGCAAGGAGCCGTCAGGAGGTGTTAGGAGAAGATGAAAAACATGATAAAAAATACCCATAATAGTCTAGGGATGGTCCAGAGCCATTCGATCCATCAAGATTTAACAGAGTATACAGATATGGGGAAAATTATAAATATAATTTTTCAATTTTCTACGCTTTACTAAATTGCATTTTTGAAGGTCTTCAGAGCAGAATTGGGGTTCGGAAGTGTTGCCAGTTCCTTAGAATGATTGCCGAAGGCATAGTTCCAAGGAACTAAATTTAGATCTCTTCTTTCAATCAAGTGGTTTCAAATTTTGAGCTACGAGTGGAAAGTTATGGCCTCACCAAGTTGGGCTACCCAATTTTGTAGTCTTCAAAATATTTCTAATCTTGTTTATTATTTCATTCCCTAGAAACTCTTCAATTCAAAGCTGCTTGGAATCCTAAGATTGTTGGGATTCCAAATTTGTATTTAAAACTCATCTTGGACTAACGAACTATAACTTTCCTTGCGCACAACTCTTCTACAAGTTCTTCTATTATCTATTTTTTTAACAATACTTACAGGTTTACACATACCTAGTATTGTAACTGAATTCACTATTTAATTCAGATGAGTGGTATCAGAGTGGGTATGCTTTTGTCTGTCACATCGCGCACAGTTTTGTTAGCAGAATTTGGTATTGGAGACACACCCAAAATCCATCAATTTATTTTCTTGTGAGGTGCAGCCAATCGAAGATGGTAGATGTAGACTCTTGTAAAGCCTTGCTGCAAGAAGCATTGACAAAACAGAGGAGAGAAATGATGAGACAGTTCACTCAAGTTCTTCGAAATATTCAGCCATCAAGCACATAAGGAAAATTGTTTAGTAGCCACACTCTTTTCAAGGTACATATTAGTTTTGATATTCCAAATTTCAAACAAAAAATTGATGCAGATGTAGTAGATGGATGGTTAACAAGGTTGGATAGATATTTTTCTATTAATACCTTTTCCAACTCTGGCAAGATAACATTTGCTCTCTTCAAAGCTGAGGCACATGTGAAGCAAGCATGGGAAGGAAAACTTGCATCGAAAAAAATGATTTTGTACAAGATGAAGATGAAGAATTGGATGGAGGAAAAGATACCAATCCTACATGGGGGGATTTTGTAGAATTTATCAAAGAAGAGTATTATCCCGAAGACACATATGAAGAAAAATATATGGAGTGGCAACTATTACGACAAAGGAGAGACGGAACGGTGCAGCAATACAATAAATTTCACACCTTATTAGGAAAGTTAGGCATCCAAGATTTTGAAAAACATTGGGTTCTGAAAAACCACAGTGGGCCGCAACGATATAGTCAAACCAAACTCGCTTTCTTGAAGGTTGAATCACTTGGAACTGCCTACAAATATGCCACAAAGATTGAGGAGAAGATGAAACAGAAGGTAAAAAGCAATGGTAAGTACCAAGAGAAACAGACCATTGTAGAGTCTTTGCCCCAATCACCAATATTTAATGAAGTCGTTGAACAAGAACCAAAAGATACAGATATGTGGTGTGTTGTTCGTAAAAGCACTCGGCATAGTACCAAGGATTGCAGGGCTGTGACAATGTTGGTAGCAGAAGCACAAACAATAGATAACGAAGAGGAAGGCGAACAAATAATTGAAGCGGATCCTTATGCCATGATGGATACTACTAAAGTCTTACCTCAGGAAGATGCCGAACAACTTTTTCATTCACAAATGTGGTAAATGGAAAACCACTACATTTCATAGTTGATAGTGGAAGTCAAAAGAATTTAATTTCTGTTGAAATTGTTAAGAGATTGAACTTGTAGACCAAACCTTACCCACAACCATATTCCATGGGATGGGTCAATCAAGGGCAAAACATACAAGTATGTAGTGCTACTTATCTTATTCTATCTGTAATTGCCCCTTTTCTCCAAAGAGCTAATTAAATATTTTGTAGCAGAATAATTAGATTAGATATTAATGTTAAGAATCAATTATAATATGTGATAAGATTAAATTACATGTAAATAGTCAAAGTGACTATGACATGTAATAATCTAACAAGAATTATAAAGTCAATTGTTAACACAATAAAATGAATAGCATAGCCAAATAACTCAATCATATTATCATCAAAATATATTCTCAATATCTTTTATCACTTAAGGAATTTTTAAAACTTATCTTAATCTTGAGAACTTGAATGGTCAATTCCCACTCTAAGAAGATTCCAGTGGCCATGGGTCCTTTATGGCTACAGCACCCCCGGGAGGAAATCGGTTCTTACACAGAACCCAACCTGCCTTCACGGCATAAATATCACAGCCCTGGCCAGGACACTCCTGGGTGTATGCTGTACCCCGAGTTGGCACACACTATGTGCCCCTTCTCCAAATGCCTCATAGCCCACCAAGTCGTCTTCTTCTTCTTCTTCCATGAGTGATCTCCTTCCCCTTCTCAAGTATCACATAATGACTTATATAACCTTTTAAGGGGTGGTTTCCAAACCATCACACCCTTCTTAAAAGGTCTCCTATAATTACCTTTTAATAAATATAATCACTCTTCTTTTTAAGAGTGTTTTTGATAAATATTCTTTATTAGTATTTCTTTAAATCAAAGGGTTATACTATTCTTTATTTTTATCTACCCTTTTAATTCTAGAAGGATTTTTTTATAACTTCATTTTCTCTTGGAGAAAAAGTCACATAACAATTCTCCCCCTGTAATTTAGCTATTGTCCTCAATAGCTTCAGATATATCTACATCACAACTCAGAAAAATATATGATCAATAATTGAATGTGAAGATTGAATATTTATGCTTTATCAAATTTATTTTCTTCTTTTGATTCATAGATTTTTTTACTTTTATTTATTTTAAATTAACAAATAATTTCAAGAGAATCATTTTCCCAATCAAAATTATGATGAGAAGTAAATAAAGTTTAAACACATTTCTTATAACTATATCACAAATTTATAATTGCGAAAATTAATGATGCTTAATCTTGTATATTTCAACTTCATCAATTAGTCTTTTTATGAAATTTTTATTATGAAACAGCAGGGCAGTAGGGAACACTCCTGGACCATCACCAATTTTTCCCAGAAATAGGAAACAGCTCTGAATGTAAGGAAATGTTTAGAGAATATTGGGAATTTCGTGATGTTGGACGAATATGTGCTTTGCTATTCATCATAGATTAAGACCACTCATCTTCCTTTGAACTCACTAAGTTTGCTAGCATCTTCATTCAATGAAACTCAATACTTAGCAAAATTATAGATGTTTAAGTGAGACACTGTTACAGTAAGAACCGCGATCCTCTATTTGTCCATGGCATTGACCATAGTCTCCCTGCTGAATTTAAAATGAAATGACCATGTTTCTACCCACCCCACATACAAGACAAAGTCATAGATGAAATGCAACGTGGTAAAGCTACGGTGATGAATTATTTTAAAGCATTGCAGTTAGTTATTGCAACATAGCTACTTAATAATCCATATGACATTACACAACAAATAGGAATGCAATATTTTAGAGATGTGACCTGACACAAGGGTCTCAACCTTTTTAAATGTGTTCGTTCGATGAGGTTTCTGTATTATTTATACACTAAGACAAGTCTTTGAATACCGAACACTGTGGATGATTTCATAGTCCATAATAGTCTCAAGGATGAGATTGGCGAAAACACGAAATGCATAACATATTGTGTAGAGCGAGTGGTTTTGAAGGGTTTAAATAAATATGCATAACAAATAAATTAGTTTTAAAGGGAGTGATAGATACCTTCGAAATGTGTATATGGTTTTTGTTTCGATTTTATTTTAAATGTTTGTAATTTCAAAAATACTATGCATTTACAGGTCAATATCTTATTTAAACATATGTATATACATGGAAATTCTATTATTAAGTTATGAATATAATGTTTTAAGTTGATTCTAAGTGTGAATATGTAGTTCTAAAGCAATATTAATTTTGTCTACGATCTTAATTATGGATATGCACATGAAATACATGATTTAATAATTTCAATGAAGAAAAATCAATATTGCACGTAAATTGTCATGAGCCATGAATTAACACATATAGTAAAAAATACAAATTTTAATAGATGACATATTTGTGACAAAATACACATTACCGTTTATATATGATTAAATTCTCAATAATAAATAATATGTTTATCATATATAATATAAATAATTATAATTATGTAATTAATATTATTAAATTAATCAAAATTAATAAATATTGAATATATATACACTAACTATATTATCAATAATAATGATAATAATATCAAGCAAATGCTGATACTGATTATATATATTAAACAATCATCCTAATTCAATGGATGAAAACAAACATAATCCGATAAGTAACAAATATATATATGAAACTAATAATATATCATTGTTGATAATGTTAACAAATTATCATTTAAAATCAACTAAATAATGAAAGTCCGAACATCATACGACTTGTCTTTAGCGTCCAGCAATGGAAATGGGTTGAGTTGATTAGGAACATCGCTCGCTGAGTATATAGGAATGTATTTCCATTGGGAGTAAGCGAGGGGGGGGGGGGAGAAAACATAGGACAGTTAGCACTGGATTGGCAGTGGGGTCTTCGTGACTAAGAAAACAGGAGAACTTAAAATCAATACCGTTTGACACTTTAATATATGCTTTTTAATAATCTTCTTGCCGCAGCATATTCTGTGGTTAGTGGAGGGGATCGAATCCCTGGACACGGGTCTCAAGCTGCAAAGCGAGACCATTAGAAGATAGACTGTGGAGGCCTTATAATACTGTTCGTGCATTACAGGACAGCGAACAGGTAAATAAAATAAAGGAATATGTTGAAGTATTATTTTGGAACGATACATATATATATATATATATATATATATATATGATGATTAATATTGGGAATATACATATATATGTATGAGTGGGTGGTATTTCATATTTATATATAACAGAGATAATATTTAGGATATTGATAATATATTAATATAATATATCATATATAATAAACATAAATATAAATATATATACATAGATTTCCGTTCATTACAAATAGGGGGTGCATCAAGATATATATATATAAATATATATATATATCATAATAATGAAGATCAGATTTATATGGATATATATTATATGAATATATGTTTGTAATACAGAGGCATTAGAATGTTTGTAGTTTATTTCTTAATCACTTATTATAGCCACTTAAGAGGATAAGTTTCGTTCAATACAGGAGAGGCGGAGTAAATTCTCACAAGATAGGTGAATTCCAAGATGGGTAAGGAAATGTATTTCCAATGCCTTGAGGGAAAATCCTGAGATGGGTATGGACATACAGTTCCAATGCCTTGAGGAAGACTACTTGTAGATTGGTGTCAAGTGCCCTATGACATGGAAATTCCCATCCTCCTTAAGGTTGGCATGTTTAAGAGAGAATAAGGAATTGGGCTTAAATGTGCTAACTGTGAAATTGATTATGGATTATTCATCATCTCTTAAAATAAATCCAATTTAGATGCGTTAATCATTGAAAATTGGCAGCCTCCGAGTAGGGGACATTACAATTGGTATCATAGCCTTTATCCTGCCATCTTGTGAATGCAACAAAGCCAAAGGGCACAAAGAGCCTTTGAAAGGGAAAGAAGGAAACATGCAGCAAACAATATAATGAGTGAATCGATAAGTGATGAGTTGAGGATGTTCATGGAGATAACAACCAAAACATTAATGGAACAAAATGAAAGGACCCAACTCTTCATGAAAGCTTTGCAAAGTATGAACACTTCAATAAACGATCTTAGGAATCCTAGTGGGAGGGACATTAGTGCAAATCACTCGGAAAATAACAGCAGGACGTACACACCCAAAATTATAAAACCATCCTTCCTACCAAGAAAGGATATCCTAAGGGAGGAAGAGAGAAACAATCACCTCCCTAGCAGCACAAAAGAATTGGCAGAGGCTTACACAAATATAAGTCCTGAAATAAGAAGAAATATATCTTTCAGGGATTATTGTGAAGCAAAGAAATTAGAAATTCTTAGGAGAGTTACATAGTGCTAAGGAGGGAGAATCCCCAAAGGAGATGCCCAACCTTGTAGCTAAGAGTAACACAGGAAAGCAACAACTCAAATCTAGAGAGAAAATGCACGATTCAATATATTCATTCAGAGATTAAACAACATACATGCCGGGCTGTTAGGCCTTTGTAATGTCCCCAATTTTGCCAGCATTGGTGTTTCAAGGATTAACCTATTATTTTGATCCTCATAGGCTAATTATTGTGGATAGAGGGTCTTCTGAGGCAGTGGCTTGGCTTGGGAGGGTCTTGTCTTCTCCACAATTCAGTAAGCTATAGGTTGGTCTTCATTTGGCTTAGATTGGACTTCATTTGGGCTTAGATTTGTGTACTTACTATTTGTGGTAAGTTGGGTGTTGATTGAGATGGACCCTTTCTATTTTTGGAAAGTGCCTTTGGTCACATGGAGAAATAATAGGTATAACTCCTACTTTAGACGACATATTTAAATGATGAGTATTTTGGGAGTTATTACATTTTTAGTGGCCAAATTATTATTAAATTATTAAATGGCTTATTATAAAGTTATAATCTAACTTTATAATTTCACTTAAGTTGAGGGTTAAGTCAAACCTCACAAGAAAGTATCCAACTTCATCTCTTATAATCCAATGCTAAGGTGGAATTTTGACCCTTAGAAGGAACATTCTCTTTATAGTTTGCCCAAAGGGTGGAAATTTGATAGTTTGAAGATCTAATTCTGCAACACTTTAACTTCCATTAACACCTTACTCTTTAAGGGTAGGAAAACGACCCTTAGAAGTAAGATTATAGTTTCCTTGTTTTTCTTCCTTGTTTGGAGGGTGGAAAATCGAACAATGCAAGGAAATTTTATTTTAACAAAGGGCAGAATTTCTTGGTTGGCGAGGAAATCCCACTCTTCTCTTTCATTTTGCTTTGTAAGTTTTTCTTTAGAGTGGAAAATCGACCACCACAAGGAAGATTCCACTTTCACTTCGTTTCTTTCATCATGTAACCTCCAGGACTAGAAATTAAAAGGATACAAGGAAGTTTTTGATTTTCAACTTGTCAAAGGGTGGACATTCATAGTTGACAAGGAAATTCCACTCTTCTTTTTTCCCCTTATAAATTTTCCTCAGGAGAGAAAAATCAACCATGACAAAGAAGATTCCACTTAAACACCTTGAAACAAACTTTTATCATTCAACTCGTGGTTTCAATTATCCTCCAAAGGGTGGAAAAACTATCCTTAAACTTGGCTTGCCTTGACCCTAAAAAGATGACAATCCACATGGTTTTGATAAATCATTTAAAATCAACTTTCTAGACTTGATGGATTCCTCTAAACTTGATCAAATCAAACTTTAGCAATGAACTGCAAATCTCAACCTAGGACCCAAAGAGGGCTCCCACACAAGCCCTAAATGTCAAAATTGCGACTAAAATTGCCAACCTAGATAAAAAGAGGGGGTCCCCATTTGCAATGGGGTGATATGTGAAACCATCACAACATCTGGTGACTCCATTAAGGAAATGTTTCTAAACATTTCAAGGATAAAACTTATATGGAACTCAAAATCTCTAATTAATTCCTTTTCAACTATCAAGCGACTAGGAAGCACACTTGGAATGGAAGAAAAATCACAAACTGAGTTAAAAACCTTCATCTTTGGTTACCTAAGTGTGTGAATGTATTCATTCCATCTCACAAGACCATTAAAATTCCTAATATCTGTCATTTTAGCTACATTAATTATCCATACTTCAAAAGCATCTTGGACTTTGCCTGACTGGCCTCGCTGCCAGTCAGGCAGCTATAGCCCTAACAAGGTTATTGCTATAATTCCCACTAATATTGCTCTACTACCAGTTGGGTGTCCATAGCCTTGATAGAGATATTCGCAAGTTCCCAAGGCCAAATATTTCTTTTCCATTTACTTTTTTCTCTTTTCTCTTTTTCTTTTGATACCGTTTTTCTCCCATTTCCATATTTTGGCTTATAAGCAGTGAAGCTCATAATGGGCTTGAGAATTATAGTGGTGTTGAAGTAGGAGTTAAGATTTTTCACTAGCTATGATTTCTCCTAAGAAACTTCAACGACTTAGAGCAATTAATTATGTGGGAAAATATAATGATTGAAAGAAGCTAATAGCACAAGTGACAAAGAAGTGGGTGATCCCTTCCAAATTGTGGACAAATCCTAACTATTGCCCGCAATTTTGTATTCGCAAAATTGGGCAACTCTACGCAATTTTCCATAGATTCCTAGTTTAAACTCCCTAAGACAGGCATTCTAAAGACGTTTTTGGAAGGCAATTGGTTATACTTTGAACCAGCCTAAGTTTCTTGTCCTACAAATGCCATTTTCAAAGATTTTCGTTGAGTTCTTCTTTGTCTTTCTTGCAATTTCGGGTATTTCTTTTTTGACTGCAAGTACTTGAATTTTAGAAATCTCAAGTCTTTGTTTGTTTTTTTCTTGTTAGTTTTTTTTTGTTTTTCTTTTTGTACTAGGTCTTTTGCTTTTCGAATCCCGGTCGTTTTGAGCTATCGTAGGCTTAGATACATGCTATATTTCAAGAGAAAATAAAGGTTGAAGGTATTTGTAGTCGGGCTTTTAAACCCCGATTGCAAGCTGTCTTTATAAATGTGTTAAATGCTTGTAATCAAGCTTTTTAAACCCCAATTGCAAGTTCTCTCTACTTGTCTTTTTGAATGCTTATAAGTTGCAAGAGCATTTGAAAAGCCCGATTTAAAGGCATTGGTAAAAAGAGATGTTTTTATAAGGCATTAAACTTTGTAGTCGAGCTTTTAAAGCCCGACTACATATCATTTTACTTCATTTTAAACTCTAATTCTTGTAATGGTGATTAGGAATCCTGACTTGGGCAAGTGAGTTTGTTTTTAAAAGAACACTCAAGGAGCCCGATCATGTGTTTTATTTTATTTAAAAACAAAGTAACAATACCTTGCAACACGTTGAGAAAAGTCGATGGGCACTCTAGTCGCCGTTTTTTTAGTTCATTGCAAGTGTATATTAAAATGTGTTTATATTGTAGTCGGGCTTCTAAAGCTTGACCACTTATGATCTTTACAACTTAAAAACATTATAAATACTCCTTGCAATGCGATTTTAAAATTGCAACTCTCTTCTTAGTCACCGTTTTTGGTATTGTTGAGCCGAAACATGTATTACTGCTTCTAAACCTCGACGACGCCTAATTACATTGCATTTTGGAGAATGAAGGTGGATATAAAGATGTTAATAACATAGTCGGCCTTTTAAAGCCCACCTACATTATTGATCCTTCATGTTAAACAAACATTTTATGCTTGCAAACTTTAAAGTAAAGCCCGACATCGTACCTTTAGTCGGCGTTTTTAGTTGAAACGCGATTTGTAAAGCCCGACTTAGGGCAAGACCAAATCATTTTTGCTTGTGTTGCTTGATGCAAAACACGTTTTTCCTGCAAGCCACTGTTTTTGCAAGGAGCGCATTTGGACTTGCAAATGTAACCACAAACCCCAATTTTGGAAGTTGAATGAGTCTTTCGACTTTCTGGTTTCTAGCATTTCAGTTTGCAATCTTTTCCATTTGTCAAAGAACTCTTCATGACTGAAAAATGCATCGATGAGGAAGAGATTTGGTCCAATTTTGCTTGCTTGCCCTAGATGCCTATATAGCCATGATTTGAAGATCTTTCCCTCGATTCGAATCAGCAATTTTTGGGATTTTCTTCAAGTTTGTGCATGACATCTTCATTCAAAGCAGCAATTACATTGCATTTTTGAGAGTTATGTCCTTTTTTTGCATTTGCTCTTCATTTTTGAAGAATGTTTCATGAAGTTTTTCCCTCTTTGTTTAAACACCAAGGGTTTTGTGTATATGTTTGTTTCTTTGTTTTTGTTTATCTTTTTCAGATTTGTATAGGATTTTGAGTTTGAAAGTTTGAATGTATTGTTTTCATAACAATACAAGTTCCCAAAAATGATGCAAGAAAAGATGCCAGTTTCTCCCCCAAAAGAAAGAGCTTGGAAAATGCATGTTCTTCCCCACTTGCAATCGGATTTCAAAACCTCGATTGTGAGTTCATTTTGCCAAGAAAAAGCTAAGTTCTTTCCTTACTTGCAATTGGGTTTCTAAAACTTGATTGCAAGTATTTTTCAAGCACAAATGAAGACTCTTTTCTACTCGCAGTTAGAGTTTAAAAACCCGAATGCAAGTAAAATACCTTCCCAAATGCACTTGTAAATAGATTTCAAAACCCCGACTACAAATAAAAAGGACCTTCCATTGTATATATATGCATTTGCGCATGAAAGCTTCTCATTTTGACACCCAAGTGCATATGTTTTATCTACCTGCAATGCCCACCAAAAAACCCGAAATTCCTCATTGGTCCTATTTTGCAGAAGGATATGAAGCAGAAACACCCACATGATGGGGCCATACAAGGAGGTGGAAAAGTGTTAAAATGATTGAGAGCATAGAATGCTTTCAAGACAGTGATTGAAAGAAACGTTGAAAGGATGCTTTCTCAATATAGGCCGCTATGATGTAGAATGATTCAAAATGCAAGTTCTTGTTCGAGTTCAAGATGCTTCCATCAAACCTGAGCACATCATTCATGGAGCATCTCGTAGTAGCATGAAGGCTGACAAAGGGATGATGTAATAGGCATGGTGTCTAGTTAGACACTTGGTCTAATTTTCATTATGTACTTGTAATTTATTTTCGACAGGTTACATGTAATGTAAAAACAAGATGTAATTGCATGTGATAGTATCACCTACAAAGTTATAATATGTAATCACAATGCAGGACATTAGGACTTGCAATGTTGAATAAGTCAACTATAGGTAATTAGTTGTTGAATAAGTCTTGATTAGTTGGGTTTCTCCCACTTTTTGCTCTCAGCCCTTCACTTATAAATAAAGGAGGGTGTTCTGTGTAATTTTATCTTTTGGGCAAGGCAAGTAAACTCTGCCAGTTTGTATATGCACTCTAAGACTTGGAGCTTGGATGTAGATTAAATTGCTTTCAATAAAAGAGACAACTTGCTTTCAAACTTTGTGTTGATTCAAGGTGTTATGTGACGATATTTTCTAGAGTTGATTGTGAGTTTGGTGCTTTTTCTCAAGAGTGATTTGAACTCAATCTTGTAGACTTTGAGTTGCATATTGCATTCAAAGTTATAATTTGGTTTTCGATTTGGTCTTGCGGACTTTGAGCTTCTTATCAAGTTTGAGATTAACATAGGATGCTCAAGCAAGGGAATAACTTGCAAACTTTGTGCTTCTTCGTTTTCTTTGAACTCAATCTTGTAGACTTTGAGCTACATATTGCGTCCAAAGTTATAATTTGGTTTCAGATTTGGTCTTGCAGACTTTGAGCTGCTTATGAAGTTTGAGATTAACATAGGATGCTCAAGCAAGGGAATACTTGCAAACTTTGTGTTGCTTCGTTTTCTTTGCTTGTGCATGCAAAGGTGAAATACATGTTGGAGACTTTGAGCTGTGCATGTGTTTTATTTTTGTTCTCAAAATCTCATAAGGAGCCATGGAAAGACTTTGAGTTTTGATGAGTTTCTTGGTTACATAATATGTTGGTATGCTAAAGATTATTCCTGTCTAATCTTTTGTTTATCGGAATTATTGGTCCTATAAATACTTTGTAAGTGAGTTACACTATTGCTTAAAGATTGTATTATAATAGTAACATCTATTCCTAAATAAGAGAATAGGATGAATGCCCCACCTTTATTTAGCTTAGTGTAAATAGTATAGTTTTTTGTTGATTCCAGTAGCAATAAGAGGAGGGAGCCTTCACTTAGAAGTAGGAGAGACTAGGTCTCACATGCTGTGGCTAGAACCATTGTTTTGCAATTGATCCTTAAAAACTTCTTGGCCAAAAGTTTTGTAAGTCACTGTGACTGCAACTTGCAAAATTGTGACTTTAGGCAACGTCTCACGAGATTTCTCTCTCCTCTCAGCAATAGGGGAGGCTCCATTCTTACCGTAGGTGGCTTCAATAGAAACTTAATTGAAATTACAAAAAGGGCGGTTCACTTTAATCAATTCCTCTTTTTTCAAGAATGATTTTACAACTTGTGAACAACTCTAAAACTTAACAAAAAGTACCTATTGTTACGATATTATCGATGGCTTGGGGGTTGACGTAAGAACAACACCAAAGACACCAATCTACTTTAAATTGATGGAATAGTTACAGAAGCCCAAAGTTTCTTGCACTTATCCCGGACAAGGATTTAATAATCTAAATAAATAGTAAGGCACAAAGTCTCTTTCTAAATATTTACTAATTTTAAAAGTACTTATGAAGCACAAAGTCTTTCATCTCTTAAGTATTTGCAACCACTATCAATTATAGAAATTCTCCCTTTTGTAGCACAAAGTCTTCAAAAGCTCGAATTGAACACTCAAGAGATTTATGTAAGACAAACTATAAGTTGAATTAAAGATAGATTAATCAATGCAGCGTAAGAATACACCAATCAACCTCAAGCTCCACAACACAAAGTTTGAGAACACTTGCTTCTTTTATTCACTTCAGAAATTTTGCATCAAGAAACACAAAGTTTTCAAGTCACAAGTAATTTCAACATAGCCCTTCTTGCATAAAACAAAAGGTGAAGATTTTCAATGAGGCCACTCCTTTATATAGGCGAGGAGTGGAGAAAAAGATGGAGAAAGAAAAGGAAACCCTTGACCACCTTTGACTTATTCAAAATTCTACTTTGACTTATTCAAGATTACAAGGCCTAATGCACTTGCAATCTGATTACCTGCAACTACTGTATAGGTGAAAGTTCCCCTGTAATTACAACTCGCCTTCATCTTACATGTAATCTGTCAATAAAACTACACCTATCTATAAAGCATAGAAAATGACTAAGTGTCCCTGACACTTACGGATTGTCTTCAAATAGCATTAACAAAGGTTTGCAACTTGAGAAGAGACTCGTGTACAACTACGGGATGAGGTGCACCCATGTGTTGTGCAATAAAAAACATTTTGAGAGTTGTGTTTGCACCTTTTGAAACGTCTTTGTTGTACCCTCCAATGCTGTTCTGTAGACGATTCAATAAAACCTTATAGCTTGCCAATTTATTAATGGAGCTGAAATCAAAGTTATCCGCCTCAAGCTGTAGGTGAATTACCTTCGCCAATTGTCATAACAATATCCTCTGCAATCAGCTCGCCATTTTCAGCTACAGCCCTGTATGTTAGCTCCTCAAAGCCATTGCTAACCATGCGTTCTTGCTCCTTGTACAAGTCTACAACTGCTCGCACTTCTGTCACCAGCCCTTGAATAAGTTGTTGCTTGTTGATCATTAATTCTAAATACTAGAAGTACATCCCTTGAGAGGAATTAACTCTATACTCGCATAATGCATCTAGATCAACATCGGGCATCCTCCTCCATACACTCAAGTCCTCATCCAAAACCTATAGCTGCTGGTTGAACGATGTAAGGAGCTCGTTTGACTTAGTGATAGTCTCCCTGACATGTCTTAGTTCTCCGAATGCATCTATGACCACCTGATCACCTTGTGACTCTAACGGGCTGCCCCAGTCATCTATGGCCTTACCGTTGTGCCTAATCTGCTCTGCATACCTGATTGACTCTTCTGGAAGAGAAGAAGTGGGATGAACTCATTGTGAAGAATTGGTCATCCTTTGAATTGTCTCAAGTAGTGGGCATTTTCCTCCTTAAGCTGATTCTTTTTCTCCCACATCTGATCATTCTTTCTGGAGAGCAATGTTATTGCATCATGTGCATCTTGTTGACAACCGAGCCGTGCCTGCTTTCCAAGTTCAATTTTTGTGAACTTGTAATCAGAGGACTGAAGTTCTTCTGACAGTTTGTCAACTAAAGGCTCAACAACCTCAGCATACTTGAGCTTATTCTGACCAACTGTGATCCTTGAAAAAGTCTTTGCCATTTTACTCTTAGGAGGTTTTACCTTGTTGAGCTGTCTAAAATCAAAACTCCTATGGAGGAGCTTCTTGCTTCTTTCTCTTCTGAGTAATGGAGCCAAGCCACAAAGGTAAAGTGAAAGAAGCAATTTGAGCTGTGGAAGTAGTAACCACAGTAGATACTAACTTTGATTGCACAACTGTCGTGACTATGGATGGAGTCTCAGTTTGAATAGCCATTGGTGTTGGACTACTCTGTGACACCTTAGCCATGAAATGCTCAAACTGTGCAACAAAAGTATCGAGAAGCGTCATAGACATCTGACATATTGGGAAAAGAAGAATATGCATCAAATACATTCACCAAGCTGCCAAAATGATCTTCTGAAGTGAATGTCGGAGTAGCCGAAGAAATGGGTATCACATATGTGTCTATTGGAAGATCCATGGTAGGAACATACACTGTGGAAAAAGAATCCACGTCTGTATCAAGTAGAGACATAGGAGCCTCATCAGACACTGGTGCAGATTTTGATATTGTAGGAGTTGCCTCCACATCCTTAGGATGAGATACCTTAGGTGTGACATCATCTTGCAGCTCATCCTCACTATCTGTCAAGTGAATCCTCTCAGGTTTTACTACCTTCTTTTTTGCTGCAACAATTGGCTCAAGCATTTTGATAGTGACTTTGCCCCCTTAATGGTGAGCTTTGGAATCCCTTTGACCTCTGATGCCAAAGAATCATCTTTTCCTTTCCCTCTGATTTTTGACTTTAGTTCGACTGGACCAGCATGATCAAAGTCTTTCCCTGGCTTAATTTTGATGCACCTTAAGCCTTTTTATAGCCATATGTTTGTGTTGGCTAAGATAGGCTGAAATCTATCCTAGATAGATGTACTTTCCTTCAATGACCAGGAAGATGGCAAAATATGCAAGCTCTCAACATGATGGTTATGGTACTCCGGATCTAGGATGTCACTATCATCCTCAACACCATCAAGAATTTGAGCTAGGTTGAAATCTACAATCTGCTTCAGAGTTAGTCTGCAGTAGTCCATCTTTGTGATCTCAATCTCGATGCGCATAACAATCCATATGTCCTTAAGGCGACAAACATGTGTAAAGCTTTTCTTTATCTTATTATTCATGCCTTGGTAGTCAAAATAACTCCTAGACATGAACTTCTTGAGGGTGATTTCTTGAAGCTCAGCGTCCATGCATTTAGCCTTAGGAACGGTAGTCATGGGTTATGTGAAGAAATCCCCACTCTAGGCCTATGTAGAGTAGACTAATACACTTGGACAGCCATGAGTTGTCTTGCAAGTTCCATCATAATGATCCTATTAGTAGGGTAGTGCGGAAGTGTGTATGGCTCTCCCCGGAAATAGCCAACCCTCATGTAGGTGAAATTAGGAAATTGAAGAAATAGGCAGCCATATTCATTCACTTTCCGCCAAGCTTCATCTGACACTCGCTTCTTTTGAAGATCTTTATAAAAAAGACACATGAAATGCCCAAAGAAGGCATCTTGCACTCTTTTATAGAGTACTCGGCTTAATTTGAAAGTAAGCTGTTCATAATAGTCCCAAATTGGCACCAAGGTTCTATCGCCTTTAGTTGAAAGGCCGAGAAAAGATCCTAAGGAAGCTGTAATATAAACCAGGTGCGAATTCATGTAAAAAGTGAGGGTATTAGAGACTTGAGATAGCTGCTCACAAGTGTATTGCTTGTCAAATCACCCCTGAAGATCTTCTGCTTAGTCTTCACGATCAAAGATATGAATTTTGTAAGAACCCCAAATCGATCCTTAACTGCTGCAAATGTTTATCTCAATTTGTTGTTTGAAAGTTTATGATTTTTTTGGATTTTCAAGGGTTTTAGAAATAAAAAAAAACAAATATGCAATAATCTGAAATTCTGAAACTATTCAATTAACTGCTGCAACTTCTATTTATTTTCCAAATGAAATACAAAAGGAAATCAAGACAATCCTTTATTGGAAAATGATTAACAAAGGCAACTACAAAATGCATGAAAAACTTGGGAGAATACACCAGCTGCTATAGGAACTTATTTATTTCAACTCTACAATGTTGTGGCTGTAAATCTGAAAGAGGATAATGGCTGCGACTTATTCCTCCATAAAGCTGCAATTAAATACTATCTTCTTCCTACTGTTGAAACTAATACTGCTGAAGCACAAATAGAGTCTCTGGATGAAACTCTTTGAAATTCCAAATTCACTGGATATTTCACCAACTCAAATAGATACATACAGAAGAACTACGTTCTTCAATGGCAAAGCTGAAACCCTTCTCAGAGCTCGAAATCGCAATGATCAATTTACAAAATAACAATGGATGCCTTTCTTCTTTCCCCAGCAAACATAACTAGACTTTCCAACCCTAAATCGCAATTCCTTGAAAAGCTGCAATTTCTTTCTTCAAGGCATTAAAAATATAATCATTAAACAAATTTAATGATTTAGACTTAGGAAAACATGCCAATAAATTAATACATTAATTTGGCCCCCTTCATGATATTAAGACCCATCACTTAAGTGATTTAATATAAAGTCAATTTACAACTTAATATTAAATCCTTTGCCATTTAATTAATATATAATCACTGAAAACTAAATAACTCCCTCAAAAATGAGAATTTGGCTTAACCGTCTGGAATTGGAGTTGGCATAATAATTTCCGATGTGATCAAATAATATTTCTAAAAATAGCAGGGGTCCATCTCTATGACTCTAAAAGTTGCTAAAAATAGCAAAACTCAAACAAACAGAGTCTGAAACCTCTCCCTACCAAATCAAGCGTGCTGAGCTTTGCAAAAGTCGAACCATCAGATAAGCATATCTCCTTTGTGCACAAATTGACCCTCTATCCGTCTCTTCTAGCCTACGAGGGTCCAATGATAGGCTAATCAATAGCTAGAATGATGTCTCTAGCTAGAAGGGGACATCACAAATTTGTCCATTCATGGTTCAAAAGTATTGGATTCCTTAATGTTACAACTAGCGGTTGCCATTGCACCAAAAGATCGACTTGTTAATGCCCGATACAACCACTAGACTTATAGAAGACATAGGAGGCTGTTAAGCCATGTCATGAATCCCGAAGAGGGACTTTGGCAGTTAGTCCAACAATCCCCCCACAGCGTCACCTAAGGGGATTTGAACCTGTAACCAAGCTCTGATACCACTTGTTACAGCTAACAGTTGTTGTTGCACCAAAAGATCGACCTGTTAATGCCCGATACAACCACTAGACTTATAGAAGACACATGAGGCTGTTAAACCATGTCACGAATCCCAAAGAGGGACATTGGCTATTAGTCCAACACTTAAGGCCCCCAATCCTGCTAAGTATGGTGATCAAGTCATCGATCTCCTCATGGAAATATGACCTGTGAATGGACTTGGGCCATCTTGTCAAAGTAGGCCTTTTGTTCACTAACTAGTTTTCATTAATGTATTTTATGCAATCATGCTTCCCCTCGTTCCATCTCTTCAAGGCTTTTTCTTTTGTCATATCAATGTAGACTGAAATAGGTGCGACTATGAAAACTTTGTCAATTGTCTTAGGATCCAAACTGATAATAGCATTCCCATCATCATCCTTGATGGTCCTAGACTCAGGATCAAAATGCTGTGCACATTCCATCATGAACTCAGGTTCTAGAGCAGCCACTAGAAACATGGAAACCAAGTGAATATGACTCAGAATGATAGGAACCATCTCTTCCTTTGTAGAAGTTTCCACCCTTCTGAGAAATTCAGCCATGTCTATGTGTCCAATTTCTGTGTCTCTAACCTTATCCACATAATACGCCACCTGGGAAGGTGAGATGGAATTCAGATGCTTTTAGTATTGGTATTTCATTTTCTTTTTACCTTTTGGAGAGATCACTCTTCTGACATAGTAGGTACACCTGTGGATAAAGCTGCAACACGAAAATCCCATAATGTAAGAACATTTTCATATGGTATGAATAGGTCCGTAAAACACTATTTGGGGCTTCAAACTTGCAGATCTGAAAGCGTATGCGTACTAGGTATGAACGGAGGGCCTTTGAGCAATTGGTAATGAGGAAAAATGAAAAAAATCAGCTATTTTGGTGGGAGAAAAGCTGAAAAACGGGGTTTTTCAGGAACACTGCAAGTAAATGGAAAGCAAGCATTTGTCATGAAAATGAGACGCATAAGCATATATAGGCAAGTGGGAAAACTTTTCTCTTGTAAGTGGGGTTTTTAATTCCCACTACAAGTTATTTTATAAGTACATACCGCCTACAAACAGGTTTTTGAAGTCAATTCGCAGCTATGGAAAATAGTTACAAAGTGCTTAGAAAACACTTGTAGGGGGCGTTTTAGAACTCATTACAAATAGGGGGAAAAACTTTGCTCTTTTGTGCAACACAAGCTTATGGACGGGGTTTTTAATCCTGATTGCTAGGGAAAATCACTTCACTTGGAAATTCTCATTGTGAGAAGAACTTGCATTTGCAATTTGGGGGAAGAATTCGTATTGTTTTTGAGAAACAATACCTTTAAACAAAAATTACAAATCTGAAACTGATTTTGTAGACTCAAAAAACATATATACAAAACAAACAAAAACAACCCTAGACGTTTTGCATAAAGAAGAACGAAAACTTCATGCAAAAACTTCACAAAAACAAGGACAAAAATAAAGAAAAACATAGCTCCTTGAGAAATAAAAAGCAATGAAGAAGACCCAAATCTTTGAAGAAATCCTCCCAAATCCTGGAATGATTTCGAATCTAGGAAAACTCTCACAGTTGCAGCTATATAGATGAAAGAATTTGATCAAATTTTCTTATTAAAACTCAATCCTCTACGAATTTTTGACAAATGGCTGAGTATGAGAAGAAATTTGCTTGAAGATAGCTCTCTTGTGACTGATTCAACCTTGCATTATGCGGTTCTTGCTTGAGATTGCAAGCCAATGGAATAGATTTCAAAAACGACACCCTAGGATGAGAAATGCGGTTTTTGTCAATGAAAACAAGCTGCAAATGAATGTGTTTTCCCTTGGATGGGCTTTTTATCAAACACTGCAAGTTAAAATGCCATCACAAACTCTAAAATCCTGTTTTAATGCCCTATAAGGGCTTCTTGAGGCACGATGTAAGCTAAAGATGGACACAAGAAAGTAGAGACAGGATTCTTGAATCAATATACACGCCTAAAATCCATCCATAGCAGAAAACGGGCTTTTAAAGACGTTTACAAGCCCAAAAACACTTGTTTTAGTAGCCATGAGCCTTAGAAAAGTATTGACAGGGTTTTTAAACAAATATGCAAGTCCAAAATTGCCACTTGGAGTAAAGATGAGCTTTATAATATGAATTGCAAGTCTTCTATATCCCAGTAGTAGTAAAGACGGGCTTTTGGAATGAATAAACAAGTCCAAAATGCTGCCTTTAGTAATGACAAGCTTTTGAATAACAATCGCAAATCATTAATATTAGACAAGGGATTAAAAACATGTATTTACATCTCAAAATGCCGTTCCTTTCTTGCATGGCTGACAATGGGGTTTTTAAAGCTATTTGCAAGGCATTTGATGATATAGAATACAAAATAAAAACATCATTTTTATTAAAAACGGGATTTAGCTTTATCTTCACAAGTCAAAAACCATATAAAAGGCAGCAACGGGCTTTTATTGATGTTTTACAAGTCATTTGATGACTTTAAAACACACTTTCATTTAAAACAAAAAATAACACTTGTAGAAGAGCTTTGAAAGCCCACCAAATAAGTATACATTTAATTAAAAACATCATTTTGTTTTAAAGACGAGTTTCTCATGTACAATTACAAGCATTTGATCTTTTAAAGAGAAAGCATGTAATTAAGTTCAGAAAGCCCACTGATCCTTTATAATCTCTTTAAAATTCATATATTCTCTTGCGAATATGTAATAGTGGAGTTTCAATTCCAATTTGCAAGTAAATGATACCCAAGATGTCATGCAATGACTAACAAAATGCCCACTTATGCAAGATTTCAAACAAGAAATGAAGACATGTAGTCAGGCTTAAAAAGCCTACTTGTAGTGTACGTAATTCCTGTATCTCTTGAAATATAGCTTCGATTGAGGCCTAAGATAGCTTGAAACGAGTAGAAATGAAAATGCAATCAATCTAGGATGAAAACAAAACCAAAAGCAAACCACACAAACTAGAGAAATAAAAAAATGACTCTATGGTTACCTAAAATCAAGCACTTGTAGTCAAGGAAGAAAAACCCGTCATAGCAAGAAAGATAAAGAAAAGCTTGATGGAAGAAACCTTAAAAAATAGTATTCGAAAGGCGTGAAACTCAAGACGATTCAAGGGATAACTGATTGCCTTTGTAAAACATCGCTTAGAACACCAAAACTTAGAGAATTCACCTACAAATTCATGAGAAATGTTTTTAGGGTTGTCCAATTTTGTGTATCCAAAATTGAGGACAACAAAACTGTTAGTTGCAAAACATCCACCCAACATGTGGGTGATCCCTTCCAAATTGTGGACAAATCCTAACCAGATGAGAGGTTAGCAAGACTAACCTTAGATTCCAAAGAACTTCATAAAGAGTGTGCCAAAGTGTGTCTTTGAATACATAGCCTTTCTCACAAATTGGGACCCCTAGGAAGTAAACCTACAAAGCATGGAAACCTAAATTAGAGCGAACTAAACCACTAGAATCAAGTGACTCCAGGTAGATCAAAAGCAAACTAAAACTGACAACTAGACTAAACCACTAAATCTTCTTACGTCAAATGACTCAAGGAAATTCTACAACCAATTAAAAGTAAACAAACTAAAGATAGCTAGACTAAGGAACCAAAGTAACTTAAAAATCTTGAGCCAAATGACTCAAGGAAAATTGACAACTTGACTCCTTAAAGCAAACTAAACTAAAACATATGAAAGAAAACCTACCCTAACTATGTACAAATAGGTTTCGTAAGGAAACCAATGACTAGAAACAATGCTTGAGGAATTGCCCATTGATGGGCAATGGAATGTCCTCTTCAGTTAAAGCCTTTAGTTTAGATGCATTATCCCCCAAAATCACTAAAATTTGATATGGACCCTTCCAAATCTTGTCGAACTCACCATGTTCACTTTCTCTTTCATGTGTCTTGTCCCAACGATTTACAACCCCTTGATGTTTTGCAAAGTCATCCAAGGCTATGCCTTGTTTCTCACCTGGGTATGGTAATTGAGACAACCGTGTTTGAATCCTATCCTCACCTTCCAAGTATTTTTGCATGGATTGCAAAGTTGGGATTTTCAATTGAGTTGGGGAGACTAGGTCTTGTCCGTGTATCAAATCGTAAGGAGAGGTTCCTAAGGAACTCTCGGGTCGCGTTTTGTCTATCCAAATAGTGAATTTCAGCCATGTGTGCCAATCTTTTGGAATTTTGTCTAGCAATCCTTTTATGAAATTTAACAAACTCCGAGTTACGCCATATTCAAATGGCCAATTTGAAAATTTAAGAGAAAGTGCAAGATCATTATCGCATAGCAAAGCATAATGACATCCAATCCTGACGATCACATTTTCTTCCAAAAGATTGGTTAGAAGGTACTTGTGTTGCACAAAGGAAGGTGGATTGATCATACCAATATAGTCTTGCTCCCACACTGCAAAAGGTCTCACTTTGATCACCAATTGGAGTGGTAAGGCAAGGTCCTCTCGATAAGCAACTTGATTGGCGACCCACGTTGAGTGTTGTGTTGGAAAGAGATTTTTTGTGGACAACAAATCCTTAAACTCTTGATAAATAAGTGGTACCATTAGTTGATTCTTTGACCTTTGGCATTGTTGAAAAGATTCGCTTCCATCCTTTTGAGGATTCTTGTGTGAAATGGAGTCATCTTATATCTCCGAGTCTTTATAGCTCCATGCAATCGTATCAGAAAATTTTGTCATATTCTCAAGTAGGCCTTCTCTTTTGTCAGGCACATAATCTTCCCCTAGGGAGGCAATTTTGAATTCTTTTGTTCCTAGATCCCTTGTTTCACACTTGCTATCTTTTACTAAGGACCATCAAATTGTAAGGCATATACTTGGTTACCTCTTTGAGTCATCCGGAGTTGATCTTGATCCTTTCTAACTTCTTTATGCATTTCTTGTGGGATTTTTTCTTCTTTCCACTTCACTTTGGCACTTTCATCTTCTTCCTTTTGCACGTCTTGATCAAAATTAGAATCATTGTTTTCAAGCATTTTGAAATTCTTAAATCCTAATATTTTGGGGACTCTTCAGGATTTCATATTTCTTGCATCAACTGGGTAACAATAATTTTGACGCGAAGTGGGATTTCCCAATTCAATTCCCTACCTTACACCTTTGAGGACAAGATTCTCGAAGCTTTCAAATGTACGTTTGTTTCTTCAAGAAGATGAATTTTGATCTCTTTTATCAAACGTCTTTGTATAATTTGGAATTTCTTTCAAATTTTTTTCCTTGTGTGAATAATGCAACATCAAGACTTCCTCTACCTTTGGGCTATAAAGACCAAGATTTGTTTCCAAAAATAAAATCTCATTGTTTTCACCATATTTTGTAATCATTAGCTTCAATCTTGGTGTACTCTCTATCCTTATTTGATTTGAAATGCCTCTCCATGACAACCACATGTGTGAAAAGTTGGTGGCTACATACCCATTCAGTCTCTTGGACCAATCTCTTCCTAAAAGCATGCCATATCCACCCAGAATTTCCACTACTGAAATGCCAATGAATTATTCAATTCTTGGATTGGATGCTAATTTCACGTGGATGTTGTTCAATTCTCCTATCAGTGGAAATTCAATCTTGTCTAATTGTGTCACTTTCTTGTATGTCTTGGTAGGAATCAAGCCCAACCTCCTATAAATTGCTAATGGCATTATGTTGCTGGTTGCTCTTGAATACACTAAGTAGTTGTGTACAAGTTTCCCAAATATCCAAAGGGATAGAAGAAAAGGAGCTGGTTCATCTTTTCCTTGATAGAAGATGATTGGATTTTTCCTATGAGGAATCGGTTTTATTTCTTTTTCCTTTGTCTTGCTAGTAGTTTCTATTGGTGGGGATTGTCTTCTTTTGTGGGGACTTTATTCTAGGAACGACTAAAGGACAATCCTTGATTTCATACTCTAAGGATTGACAACGATAGCAAGTGTTGGGCAAACTCAAATAAAGAACTCATTGGGAGAAACATTGACCACCTACATGAATATTAATGGTCTCCTTGAGGTCGCGAGATAAATCCACTTCAACACAAATCCTTTTTTGGGGATGAGCATGAAGAAAATGGTTCGGCTCCATGTAAACCACCCTACCAAGGGTTTGGGCAATAGTTTGCAAGAATGACCAGTAAGGCAAGGGTAAACTCGGGAATTTTATCCAGATGGGGACCTTAATCTTTTTCTCATCTAAGACCGTAAAGTCTCTTGACCATGGCTTGAAAACGAGTAAGGAAGACCAGACAAACTAGGGCCTATTTGTGAGGATACCCTCAACGTGGGAGGGGTTGGAAAAGTGAAATAGAAAAAAATCCTTGGTGAGATTTTGGATGCCATCAAGCCGGACCCCAATGAGGGGAGGGGCCTAGGCTTTGGCAACCCAATCACGCAACATACTTTTAGGTGGAACCCTCCCCACAAAATATCCAATCAAAGTATACTTTTCTAGCCAGTCACAGACACTATCAAAATGCTACAAAGGTAAAACAACATCCAATCAAAGTATACTTTTCTAGCCAGTCACAGACACTATCAAAATGCTACAAAGGTAAAACAACATCAGGAGTGCTTGAGGTTGTACCTAGTGGAAAACCTTCGGGATGAACTTGCGAGTCTGCTTTTTCGGAGGTGCCATGATCGCCGGTCGCCAAAGCTCCAACACCATCATCAACTGCTGCGCTGAAGCTGGCTGGAGCCATAATAAAAACTAAAATTCCCAAAGTAAGTGTGGTATGACGATGCAAAAACACAAGATTCAGACAGTTAGTATGATAACCAGAGCCAAAACCCTAGTAGAGCTCATTTACAATTGATGCTTCAAAACCATCTTACAAATTTGACAAACATGCTTGAGGACATCCATCTCTTTGAGGTAGCCCGATTTTCACTGTTGTTATACCATCTTTGTCTTTTGTTTCTTTTCTTCATTCATTTGCATATGGTCTTGTTAGCCTAATCTTAGTGTGGCATACTTTCATATAGACATGGTGACACCTGTGTTAGCAATATGAGTTGTTATTAGTGTATTTCACAAAACCCATTCCCACCAGTAAAGGATCACCGGTCGCTCACATTACTTTGAAGACACCGGTAGATAAAGAACAGAATGTTTGCACCGGTTGACTATTTCGATAGATACACCGGTAGACCGAAAAGAACTCAGAACCGGTCTTATGAGGCATACAGGGACAAACCGGGTATAAGGGTATACCGGTCTAATTGCAAGATAGATCCAATCCGGACTTTACGGATCAGTTTGAGTTACAATTTAAGTTAAAAGCATGATTATACGGGATATCCATCGTTCAGAGGTGGAGTTAACTTTTCAACAGAAGTTAGCTTTAATTCTATGGATGATCTCAAGGTAAACTCTAGATCACAATGCATAGCCTCTATGTGTTGCATGATTTATGGTTAAGTTTATTCCTTGGCAGTTCTATGAGTCAAGAGGCTCACTCTTGTATAAATATAGGTCATAGGACGCAAGATATGTTGCTATTGTTGATAGTTGGAAATTGCACAGAGAAGAGGAGAGATATCTTCTGAGGAGTGATACAAGCACAGAGGTGAAGTAAGAAAGAAAAATCAACAGCCAGGCAAACCGGAGAAGAGATCTACAGGTATGATCTAATCAGACAATCAGTGTCATAATAGATCACTGCTTTCATAAAGTATTAAAAGCATATTGAAATCCCTCTATCAAGGTGAACCTAGTCGGTTCGTTGTAAAAAAACTCTAATAGGGTGACATCTGTGTTGATGTTCAAAGTCTTGTAACCAGGCAACTCTTAACAGGGTTTAGGTCTTAACCGATCTTCTGTAAAATCCCATAATCGGTTAGCACCTTAATTAGTGCTTTGTAAGCTCCTAATATGGCGCCTTCATTTGATACTAGTGAAGTTGTGAGCTTTGTCTCACCGTGGTTTTTTCCTTCTAACCGAGGGTTTCCACGTATAAATACCTGTGTTAATATGTGTGATTTTGCTTATGCCTGTGAATGATTGTTATATTCTGTTTATCTATAAGGATAGTAACAAGGAAAGAGAATTATCTTAAAGTTATGAGCATTTACTGATTCACCCCCCCCCCTCTTAGTAATCGGTAAGCATTAACAATTGGTATCAGAGCTTAGCTTCTCTATACAAAAAAGTTTAACAGCTTGAGAAAAAGATCATGGAGGGTTACCGGTATCAGAAACAACTAGAGGAAGCCAATGACATTATTGCCTCGCTGGAGAATAGACTAAGGAAATCACTTGCAAAGAGAAAGGAGCCGGCTCTGCAATTAAACGAGAGTAATGAAACAATCGATGAAATCTCTGGGCAGAGTCGATCCGATGAGGCCGAGGAAGCAGTCTCTGAGCTTACGGAAAAGAATTAGATCCTAACCAGTCAGATTGCTGATCTCAAAAGGGAGCAAAAGATGAATGCTCTGAGGATGATTGAACTAATTGAACAGAAATGAAAAGCTGAAAGTGAAAGAAACACATCAATCAAGACATCAACATCCTCTGAAAAAGCAATGAACCGAGTAGAGGAAGCTATAAGGGCAAATGAACTCCTCTTTATGCAACTCCAAGAAGACATGTTGATTGTCACCCAAGAAAATGCCAACATGCACAAAACATGGCAGGGTAGAGATGAAGCATGCAAGAAGCTGGTGATCGAGATATATCAACTCAAGGAACAAAAGAAAGTCCTTGAAAAAAGGAATGAAATGCTGAGAAAATACAATGAAAGCTCGGTCAAGCTTGATGAGCAACTCAAAGCTCAAAGAAAGCACAACGATCACACTAATCTTGAATCCACCGGTGCAGTCACCAAAGAGAATGGTGAGTCAACTGAAGCAAAGTCGAGCAAGAAGAACAAGAGGAAGATGCTAGCACAAAGAGGTAAGAAAACCTTCAATACTTCTTCTAAGCATTATGGAAAACTGGGTCATAACACCAATGACTGCAGAAATACACCGGTAAGAACCAAAAGCAGTTACTGTAAGAACTGTTGCAAAAATGGCCACAAGACCAATGAGTGCTGGTCAAGCCCCTTATTTGTGTCCAGTGGAAGCAGGGGAAGGTTCAAGGGATACTGTTATGCCTGCAACAAGTTCGGACACAAGGCTAAAGAATGCAGATCAAAGACAATGGCATTCAGATCACCAAGACCGGTATTCTCCAAGAAAAGCAAAAACCAGAACGCAACTATTCATACAAACAAAGGGATGCATTGCAACAGTGGATCATGGAGCAAATCCCCTAATCCAAGAGGGATGAACCCATGGAAAGCAACCGGTATGATCTTCTATTACTGCAACAGAGTCAGTCACCTAGCTATGGATTGCTGGAACCGGATTAGGAACAAAGGCAAGGAATCGGACAAATTGGTGATGAAGACCTTGACTTCTGATAAGAAGAACAATAGAGATAAGGAGACCAAGAAAGAAGTAAAGAAAATATGGTCTGTTAAGGAATCAAAGAACTCCACCGACAAGAAAATAGAGGCAAGATCATCATCACAAGATGGTGATATTTCTTCTGCAAACTGAGTCTTCAAGGCTTAGGGGGAACCGGTAGTGCAACTACCGTTCCCGGTAGGACTGGTGAGTCTAATCTCACTTGATCTACAGGTCAGATTGGAAAGATATGAGATGATCAACTGGGGCGTGCCCAATCAAAAGAAAAGGATCGGACTACCGGTTAGCAAAAGTAGCAAGAAAGGTTAGGTAAGGCATTTAATGCTATAGCTGTTTAACAACAATTACCGTTTGGTAATTACCGTTATGCCCTAATCCTATAAAAGCAAAGAAGGATTACTCTTTTGATTTCATCTTGCGATTTTATGTTTATCTTTCTCATGCTTGAGCAATATTCTTGCGAAATAATCATCAAGCGAGATTGTCTGTGAAAACCGATTAATCATCTCTCCGAGTAACTGATTAAGAGCAATGGCATCTTCGTCATATGAAGCTAAGCTGGTTCCAGCAAAGCAAGCCGATTGTCCTCCGTATGATATCCTGACAAATCAGAATAGGGAGATCAACATGGCTGGCATGCTCTCCTTAGTGCCCAAAGGAGTGCTCTTGACAGAAGATGTAACTGCATTCATCCATGCCAAGCAAGAAGAGTTGGGTGAGACGTACATACAAAGAGAGTATCGCTCGCTATGCAAAGACGACAATTATCCCAATGGGTACGCAAAGCTGGTATCATCTGGGATTATCAATGGAGTCTCCTATCCAACCATATTCAGACCAAAATGGATTCGAATGGTGATTAGTTGAGTACATGAACCGGGATTTTGGGTCACGAAAGGAGTCTGCACTCCGATCACGAAAAACGATCTCCATAGGGTAACTGGGTTCAGCAATCAAGGGGAAGCCCTAACCCTGAGAACTATATCAAATACAGGAGTAGCCAATCTGACAAAATCAAAGTCCGACAAGCGATTGATGACCGTGATTGATATTGAAGATCCAGTCGTTCAGTTCGCATCTGCTATAATAGGTTACAAAGTATATCAATCTAGTAACCTAAATAGCATACCGGGTGGAGGCATACATGCAGCTTACAGAATTATACACGACAATGCACAATATGACATGTGCGAAATGCTAAGAGGACAGATCTTTGAGAACATGAAAAAGCTAGGCATCATAAAAAAGAAATCACTGAAATTTGTTACACTTCTGGTTTGTCTCTACTTTTACTATTCTAATTCCTTCCCTGGGAGAGGAAAAGTAACATGGACAACAGATCAACCGGTCATGATGAAAATCAGTGACATGGATAATCAACTGGGAGACCAGTTTGATAAGGCTATGACCGATCATTTTAAAGCCTTTCAGCTGAAGATGCATGCCAGACAAAGAATTAATTTCGTCAACTATCGTTGACAAATACAAAGAAGAGGTATGTTTTTTGGTATCAACTGACTTCTGCATCATTCAAGTAGTAAAACCAAGAGACGAGTATGCATCGGAGCTTGGTTACGAAATCACCATAAAGATTGCAACGACATATGTAGAGGCCCTGGAGAAAGCACACCTAGATATCGACGCTCAACGATTTGGAACCTATGAGGAGATAGAGAAAAATCCAAAGAAAGCACCAATCAAGAATGTTTATGTGAAAAGAACGCCCACACCAAAGAAGAAATCGGGAGCTGCACCACCAAAAGCACAAAAGAAGAAAGCTCAACTGGAGGAAAGCACATAAGAGGAGGAAGTTGAAGAAACCAATTCTGAGGACACAGTTCCCCTCAGCGAAAGAAAGAAGAGAACCGGTAAACTGACAAAGGTGGATCCGCCAAGAAGAAGTAAGCCAACAATCGATGAATTTGTTGCAGGATTGAAAGTGTAATGTCCCCTATTATTAGACTTATAGGATTAGCTTGGTTTTGCGACCCTCGCAAGCTAATCGGGTGTTCAGGGAGGGTCAGGCAGTGGAACCAGCGTTTGGATTCCATTCTGGAGATTTAGATTATCAGGTTTGCTCTTCGTTCGGGTCATTTTGGCCAACTTACTATTTTTAGTAAGTGGGATTTCAGGTATGGCCAGGATTGGCAGGGTGTCTGCACGGAGCGTCAGACATCTCCGGATTCAGTTTCAGAGAATCTCCAGTTTGAGAGACTTACTATTTTTAGTAAGTCTATTTTTAGTAGTGGCTATTTTTGGCAGGGCAGTTTCTATTTTGGTTGAGCAGTTGGTCCTGATGCTTTGTCAGAAGTTCGATGATTGCAGGCAAACGGTTCTGTGGCTTTAATTTTAAAGGCATTATTAAATTAAATTATATTGATTTAATTTAATAACTAACGACTTTATAATATTATATTATAAAGTGGGGAGTATTTAATAAGCCAATTAAGGGAAATATTAAAAAAAGTGCTTTTTTGAAAAAGCTATATATTTTGCACGAAAAAGCACTTTCATTCATTCATTATGCAATCAAATTTTTATTGGAGTTTGTGTTGGTTTGCCCTGGCTAGGGTTTTGAGGACTGATTCCTCTTGGTGATTTGAGCCATTGTTGGATAATGGTGAATTTCACATCTGTGAACTACTGGATTCAATTCAATGCAGTTGTATATTGGATTGATTGAAGTTTTTTATTTCTGGAGTAATTTCTACAGGAGAGTTTGTATTTATTGTTAAATGCAATGAGGTTTTGGAATATATATAAATCTGAATGCTGGAGATTATCGATTTCATGCGAGGTACTAATCTAGTGAATGTAATTAATTGTTTTGGTTATCCAAACTGTGATTGAAGATTTTGGATGAGGGTTTGTTAAAGCATTCAATGCCTGGACTGCACGTGAGGATCTGAGCTGCGTTTTCCATTCATTGATTGGGATTCGATAATTGTGAATGTGGTAATCAGTAACGTTAAGGGTGTTAGTGACTTAACGTTAAGTGCTGGAGTATTACGCAAGTGCTGGAAACAGTCTTAATGTTAATTGCTGGGGTTAGAGGTTGTGTGTGCTGGAGATATCTTAATGTGGACTGAGTATGGTTGGCTGCGGATGCAGTGAATGCCTGTGCCTTGATATATTGGTTTGATTCTCATTTGCTATTGCAACGTATAAGCATGGTGCTGAAGAGTTAGTACTCAGAGTTTGGTTCAGAATTTATTACAGTCCGCTACAGCTGAGGTATGAGACTTCACGTGGAGCATAGAATATTAGCGTGGACACTACCAAGTTGGCAGCCCATTCAGCACTGGGAATTTAGTTGATTTCGAGGGACAAATTGGTGATCACAGGTGCATAGTTGTAATTGCAAAGTTATTTCTAGTAACTAAATTCAGAATGTAATGATTCCATTTAGTCTGGAAAGATCGAATTGTATTAGATGATAGTTTTGGTTATTTCAAGGAATTATAGCTTATGCGATAATTGTTGGTAACTTGGAGTTTGGTTAATTTCTTGAGATATTTGATTGTCAAGATAAATTCAGAATTTTTAGATTGAGCTGGAATATAAATTTAAGTGCAAGTGTTTGTTCTTTTGAACCGGAGAATTCAATATTTATTGGATTTTCTTAGAAATCCTAAATTGCAAATTGTGAGCCGGCAAGGGCTTTTTACAGAAAGAATGTGGCGGAATGGCTGATGTCAAAAGAAGATACAATCTGGCAAACGACAATGACCGAAGGAAAATTGAAGATGCTGTAGTTGAATGCCTACATAAGTTTAATCTGAGTCCTACAAAACTTCAAAAAGTATTGCCTAAGGATCTTTTGGATATCCTTCAAGGTAGGTGGAAAGCTTCAATGAACAGAGAAAAGGAGCTAAGGATAAAAGCTCTTTTAGAAGTTCAGAATCATCTCACACTAGAAGAAGCTACTCAACAAGCTGAGCTACATCAGCAAAATTTCTTGACAAAGAAAAGGATAGGTCTCTTGCTGATTGGAGAAACTGAGAAAGTGCATGATGAAGGAGTAGCCATCTGGACCAATCTTCTTTAGACTCAGCAACAAGTAGAGGAAGCACGCCAAAAGGCAACAGCTCCATCGATCCGTGACCCCGGGAAGGAAAAGGTGTACTTGGAGTAGACAAACCAGTCATTGTTGACATAATTGATGAACCGACAAATCCTACACTCCTAGTATCTCCAGAAAAAGGTAAGGCTCGCACTATGACCGTCAATGATATTGTAGCTGAAATTAAAACTTTTGGAGAAATAGATAATGCAGCCAAATGGTATAGTGTATTAGCCGAGGAGGACAAACAAGAAATTGAAAAAGCTCTTGTTGAAAGTCTACTAGATTTCATCAAGACTCCTAGGGATTATAGAGGCAAGTTTCCTCCTGAGTTAAACAGTAAGCTTCAAGTAAAATGGAGAACTGGTCTAGAAATAAATTCAAAAATTAATAAGGAAGCACTGGAAAAGGCTAGACCTGGTCTAAGCGACAAAAACGCAAAACTTCTATTAGAAGAAGCTTCTATGAATCTGGATACAAATTACAGAGTTGCCAAAATTCTCAATGGGTATGAGACTGAAGTCTTCAAGGAGACTTTAGATTTCTGGCAGCAGTATGACTTCAATACTCTTGAAGCAACAGGTCCTCAGGATCACACCACAACAATTATTGATCCGCTTGTTCAGTTTACTGCAACTGAGACTCCACTAACTGATGAACAAGAAGTTCTCATAGAAATGTTCACTTTTGGTGAACCGGTCAACTTGGGACAGACTTCTGACAACATTCCTACTGACAGATCAGTTAAGGGAGATGAAGGAATCGCTGCAGATGATCTTAATAAAGCAAAAGAGCAGCAACAAGCACAAGCTCCACCAGAAGAGTCATCGCATCAAGAAGATGATGTTGTGCCTGAAATACAAGTACAACAACCGGAAGACAGACCAGAAGAGGGAAATAAGCCAGACGAACAGGATAAAAGAGAACTTGAGCAAGCTCCAAAGGCACAGGAACAGGAAACTCTTCCTAGCTCCTCTAAAAGAAAGCTCTCATCCTTTGAAGAATCTGAAGCAAAAAGAAGTAAGACAACCGATACAATAGTTGACATCAGCAAAATGTCAACAAAACAGCTGAAAGAGCTCACCAAAAGAAAACAGGATATGGTTCTGATCAAAGTAAAAGATATCCTATACAATTTCGTATCGGATGCCGACATAGATGAAGACGAACCAGTTATTGACCAGTTGGAAGTGTTAGCTCAAACAATCGGTGAAGATCTAATTGATCCAGAAACAGTGGCAATTGACCACTATGAAAAGAAAAGAGTAGAGATTCTTCATAAACAGGTTGCAAGTATAAAGGCTACTCTGTCAAACAACCTAAAAGTTTTTCACAGCAGATAAAAGTTGCAGGAGGTTTGATGAGCAGAACATCAAATTTTGAGATATTCATGCAAGATTTAACTGAAAAAGTTGCACAAACCTCAGAAGACATACGAGCTTTGTCAACACAATTTGACATCAAAAATAAAACTTCGATAACCGTTAGCAGAGAAATGACTAGTCTTGCTCTAGTCCTGAGAAAGACAACTGACGAAGAGAATAAGAGAATCCAAGATGTCATAGGCTTTCAGATGCTTCTGGCCCCAACACTAGATATCATGCATCAAACAGATATTTCTACAGATGCTCTGATCAAAGAACCGGACTACAAAACTGTAGAAGATATGGAAAACATTATTGTGTCTCTAAAAGCGGCCCAAAAGAACATTGAAAGTGTAACCGGTCAATGGGCACCCTTCCTCCATTCTGCAAAGAACATCTATAAGGACATCTTCACAAAGCTACAAATGTAAGATTATTAGAATTGCTTAACCCTTTGTCCTATGGAGGCAAAAAGGGGAAGGAATGTACAGTGGAACACAAGGAATAGAGGAAAGAGCAAACTGCAGAAAAGCACCAGAGCACCAGCACAGGGGAAGTGTTCTACACAAAGTCCACAAACAAAGATAGGCAAACAAAGAAAGGTACAAACTCACAGCCTTTGTATGAATGGTTTTGTGTATCGTTTTGCCACCAATGACAAAGGGGAAGATTGTTAGCAGTATGAGTTGTCATTAGTGTATTTCACAAAACCCATTCCCACCGGTAAAGGATCACCGGTTGCTCACATTACTTTGAAGACATCGGTAGATAAAGAACAGAATGTTTGCACCGGTTGACTATTTCGATAGATACACTGGTAGACCGAAAAGAATTCAGAACCGGTCTTATGAGGCATACAGGGACAAACCAGGTATAAGGGTATACCGGTCTAACTGCAAGATAGATCCGATCCGGACTTTACGGATCAGTTTGAGTTACAGTTTAAGTTAAAAGCATGATTATACGGGACATCCATTGCTTAGAGGTGGAGTTAACTTTTCAACAGAAGTTAGCTTTAATTCTACGGATGATCTCAAGGTAAACTCCAGATCACAATGCATAGCCTCTATGTGTTGCATGATTTATGGTTAAGTTTATTCCCTGGCGTTTCTATGAGTAAAGAGGCTCACTCTTGTATAAATATAGGTCATAGGATGCAAGATATGTTGCTGTTGTTGATAGTTGGAAATTGCACAGAGAAGAGGAGAGATATCTTCTGAGGAGTGCTACAGGCACAGAGGTGAAGTAAGAAAGAAAAATCAACAGCCAAGCAAACTGGGGAAGAGATCTACAGGTATGATCTAATCAGACAATCAGTGTCATAATAGATCACTGCTTTCGTAAAGTATTAAAAACATATTGAAATCCCTCTATCAGGGTGAACCTAGTTGGTTTGTTGTAAAAATCTTCTAACAGGGTGACATCTATGTTGATGTTCAAAGTCCTATAACCAGGCAACTCTTAACAGGGTTTAGGTCTTAACCGATCTTTTGTAAAATCCCATAATTGGGTAGCACCTTAACTAGTGCTT
Source organism: Chamaecyparis obtusa (assembly GCA_027943335.1). Classification (NCBI taxonomy): domain Eukaryota; kingdom Viridiplantae; phylum Streptophyta; class Pinopsida; order Cupressales; family Cupressaceae; genus Chamaecyparis; species Chamaecyparis obtusa. The sequence continues at coordinate 86,074 of BSBK01012790.1, forward strand.
TGTAAGCTCCTAATAGGGCGCCTTCTTTTGATATTAGTGTAGTTGTGAGCTCTGTCTCACCATGGTTTTTTCCTTCTAACTGAGTGTTTCCACGTATAAATACCTGTGTTAATCTGTGTGATTCTGCTTATGCCTGTGAATGATTGTTATATTCTGTTTATCTATAAGGAGAGTAACAAGGAAAGAGAATTATCTTAAAGTTATGAGCATTTACTGATTCACCCCCCCCCCCCCCCCCCCCCCCTTTCAGTAACCGGTAAGCATTAACAACCTGAGCAGAGTTCAGAAACATCTATACTTGGTCCTACTCCCCCACAAGGGAAGGAGTGTTGTTTGGTGTTCTTAGATCTTCATCATCATCCTTTATCAAGTATCTACCATCATTGTAGCAGATCATACATTGTGAAGGGCTATAGAGTCTCTCTCTTTCTGTCCTATATGGGGGATGTCTATTGTACATTAATGGAAAAAGTAGTCATTAGGGGGTTGTGTTGAGTCCTTTACTAACTTATTGAGTTCCATGGTTTAAGCCTAGGTTCTGGTACAGGTGCAATCTTGGTACTGGTTTTGGGCCGGTTCTCCTTGGTTCCACTCAAGTCCTCCTTAGGCACTTGGGTTCTTCCTAGACAGAACCCAGGGAGAACCGGGGGGAATCTAAAGGGACCCACAGCGTGGGTGCTAAAAAACAGTGACAATTCGCAATGCAATCAATAATAGGTGACACCATTTGCAAACTCCTCCAAGCAACATATTTATGACCACAAAGAGTATGAGCAGAAGTAAAATGAGAATCAATCTAGATGGTCCGTTGTAATGTTTTCAAGGCAGTCTTGTGATCCTTTTGTAAACTATAGCAATTGCCTAAGGCACACCAAGCTTGAGGAGATAAAAAATCAATTGCATTCAATTCTTGAGCTAGGTATCTCGATTTCATTTCCTCTTTAATATGCCTGCACTCATCACATCCCATGAGATGACATCTTTCTGAGATATTATGTCAAACAAATCAAGCGCTTTGTCTATGATTTCACATTTTACATGTTTATCTAACAAAATACATGTAACTACAACATCTGACAAAAATCCTACAATCATTTTACTCCATCAAATGACTAGTTGAGGCATTTAGTCAAACAGTTCATGTCCTGCATCTCTGCTTCCATATTTTGTATACATTTCTGCGCAGCCTACAATTATGGTACTCATGAGATGACATCTCTTCGGTGCATTTTGCCAAACAATTCACATGTTTTGTCTATGCTTGCACCTTTTACATGCATGTCTACAAGGGTCATTGCAACAACCTTTGACAAAATTCCACCTCTGTGTATTCTTAGAGGATGGTATATTTAAATTTATAATTTTATAACTTTACCAAATGAAAGGACAAAACAAGATGTTGATGTGCAGCTCGTTAGAATCTTAAAGCTCACAAGTTGGCATGGCTGGCAAAAGGAAAGCCAATTGTTATTGAGGATGACATGGTCATCTTTCAACTGTGACTCCATCACGATTTACAATAGAACAATTTAATCAGCTGTAATCAGTCTCGTATTAGTGATTCTTCTTTGCTCACTATCAGCCCTTATAGGGAGGTCAAAGCTAGGCTTTTTGCAAATCAATCTGTGGTTAACAAGTTGTAGGTGATCATGCTATTTATCAACCTTTATATGATTATCCTAAAAATCCCATCGTAGGCTTCATTCTTTGAGGGACATTGGAAATCTTTCTCCACTGGTCAACAACATTCATTTCTCCTTGTCATCTCCAACGCAGTTTTATAACTCCTCTGTACTTATCTTGATTTCACTAACCCTGATTATGCAGTTTTTTTCTGTTTTCTGGCCTCTAGGTCATCCATGTGGTTGCACTGCAGACCATACATGGGAATATGAAATTTCTCAATGATAGTTGTCTTAGTCATATACATATTGTCAAAGTGGTTTTTCACTCATGTCACAGACATGGAAAGGTCCAGAGCTTCCTCCTGAATTGCAAGATGATAAATGAGAGAAAGTACACGATATGGAAGTACAAGATAGGAAAATTTTGGTTTGTATAGAATGGTTGGATTGCTTCACTGTAAATCAACAAGATAAAAACACTGATACAAATTATCACAGAAAATGTGAAGGTAATCTTGGGAGCATTAATTTATCAACTTACTACTATGTGACAACATTATTCCAAATTTGTAGAATTATAGCTATTTTTCATGTCATTGCCATTTGGGACACCAAATTGTTGCATGAGATCTCCCTTTTGGAAGACCACAATGGAATTGTTTTCCCATTTCCCTTTTATGTGGATCCCTCACTTTCTTCCCATATGTTTCCTCTTTAATGACTATTATGTTCTCATTTGAACAGTCTATAACAAAAGCATCCAGTTTTTCTGTTGGTAACTATATATATAAACATGTGGAGATTTCAAATTCGTTCTATCTGAGCAATGTACCTTGAGGATGACATTGTTGATAAATATATTGCATATGGAAATTTCTCCAAGGTTATGGTCACTTAGAATATGTTTCCACGTTGATGAGCTACAGAATACCTGTTGAAGAGATTCCATCATATGTGTTTCACCTGCAGATCTCTTAAGTTTAATAATTTCTTGCTTTTATTTTTATTCCATTAGCACCACAATCAGTTAATCAATTAGATATTCATATGACTTTAGTATTTGTCTTTATCATGCCGGGATTTGTACTTTTTATAGCTGACTTTAATTCATCTCAGATGGTTTATGGCCTGATTACAATGATGGGACTTGGCCTCAATGTTGCAGTGGAGCAAGATTCAATGAAAAAAAGGTTTTACAGTACCGCATAGAACTTATTGTTTTGCATTTGATCACAACATACATATAGTGATTATTTTTTTATTAATGGCTATTGTAGATTTTCAGTTTACTTGGAGAACTTAAAAGGTACTGGCCTTCCCTAAGCTGCAGCTCTCCAACTAATTGTCATGGAAGTAGAGGATCTTTCTGGGAACATGAGGTGAGCTCTATCTTTCCCACTATAAAGGACAAACCTTTCAAATATATTCAAGATCAAGGATATTAGTACACCAACTATAGCAACTGCTATGCATTAATTATATAGGTATCTTATTATTTGTATTTTTCTGATCCCTCGTTTGTATCTCTTGGTATGAAAATATACATGCTGCCTTACAATGTTCATGGGACAGTGGGGTGAGTACTTAACATACATGCAATCTTTCTTAAAGTACCATTACATGGAACATTATAGGAGTTTGGAATCTATTTCACATTTTCATTCATCAGATTTGAGAATTCAATTGGCCTATTGCATTTAGCATTTTTGACATATAATAAGCTCTTTTATAAAAAATATCTGGAATGGATTAATCTTTGCTGCCATTAATTATTGTTGATTACAGAGAAGCATGGAACGTGTGCATACCCGGTGATTAAAGATGAATATAGTTATTTTTCAACAACTCTTCAAATTTATTCGAAGTACAATATCTTGGTTAGTATTTCAGAGCATCTTATAGAAAATTATGTCTTGCAGCAGGCTACCATGCACTTTGTATGCTTTTTATTATTTGCATAATTTGTTCATACTTGGTATCTTACCAGCATGTGGATGATATTTCTTTAAGAGGTTAGAGAGCTGAAAATTTTAAAACCACTGACGTACTGCCATTTCTGGATTTCTTTTTGTAAGTATCAGAACTATTGTAGCATTATGTGGAAAAATCTGTGGTTAACCATGATCCAAGCCTGGGGCTGTGTCAATTTCAACTGCCTGGCTGAATTTTCACCAACCTGCAGTTATTTTGGGCATTACCCTGGAAAATCTGCAGGTTGTTCAATAACCAGTGGGTTTTTTCCTGTGTTTTTAAAAAAAACCTGCCCCTTTGACTTGAAACCTTGGGTTTTTCATTTACACCTCATTTTTTCATTTAGGTTTTTGAATTTTATAGAAAATTTCATAGTAATTGGCAACATTGAACAATTTCTTTATTTTTATCTTGTGTTTGTTTTTCTTTATACACACTATATATAGCATGGAAATGCTTCAATTTTTAAATTTACCAGTTTTTCCCTGTTTTATTCCTAATTAATCAAATTGCATTTACACTTCAGTTTTCTCTTAAATAGAATTCTACTCTGATGAGAACCATTGGATATTCCTATCATCAATATTAGGTTCAATTATGCTGGTCAACTGACTGCCCCAAAGTTACATTTTGAATGATTGGGGATTATTCACAAAAGGAAAAGTACCATGGAATACAAATTTTGCAAACTTTTTTTTACTTGCCCATGCTTCTTGGTTTTCATCAATGATTTAAAAGTTGTTGAGTAGCAATGCATTTTCCCGGCAGATGAGTAACTTGTACACAACTTGTGAGATGAGTCTTCTGCAGAAACTCATGAATATTGCACAAGTTAATTGGCAGGTCTTTGGTAAGACTTGTTCAGTCTTGGTAAGTCTGACAGGAGAACTTGGCTGTTCAGAAACAACCAAGAACCCTGCATGAAACCCATTTTTTCGTCATTTTTGTATTCAACAATTTGGATTTCAGTGGCATGAATTGATTATTAATTAATGTGTTTAGAAAGATTTATCAACTATTGGTTAAAAGAGAAAATAATGAAAAATGACATACACCCTGAAGGTTCCTATGGCCACAAAGGGCTTAATTTGGGAATGTGGTAAGGGCTCCACCCATGGTAATGTGCTTGGGGCATTCCCTGGACCCCAGATTGCCCCTCAAATTTCAATCCCTTCTTTGGTTTTTAAAAGCAGAAAACAAATATTGCTTTAGGCCTAGATGGAAAATCCATGTTTTTTATCCCTTCATTTGTCCTGAAATAACAAAAGAAGCATTTTACCTTTTTTTATAAACATCTTAATGTTTATTAATTTTCTGAATTTTTGTGATTAAATCCCAAGCAAATCAATTGCTTTTGTATTTTTGGTTTTCTGAGTCAAGCTTGTTTTCTTTGTTACTTTTATGATTAAACTAGTCTTATTTCTTCTCTAAATTTATTCTTTATGTTTCTTATGCATTATTTAGGTTCATTGTGTACTCATGTAATTTATTTTACTTGCCAAGTTTATTGCCAAATTCGAGTTTGAGGGAATTTTTTTGGCTGCCAAGTTTTAGCCAGATTTGAATTTTTGAACTATGGTTGTCGTCATATGCATCAGGAAAAAACTACTATGGCAGTTTAGGACAAAGCCTCTCATTTGGAAGTGAACCAAAGTGCTCAGTTTAAACCTTTAAATATAAAATGAATTGTACATCAATAATGCTATTACCCACCAAAAACTGCAGTGGCAACATGTTGAAGTGCAACTTCATAGATGAAATAAATTGCTTTTGATGAGATATTTACTAGCAACCTATAGTGGTGGCTATATAAAGTGAACTGTATATCAATGATGCGATTACGCACCCAAGACTGCAGTGTCAACACAATGAAGTGCACCTTCACAGATGAATAGGTCGCCTTTGATGATGATGTGTTAAAAAATAAGATAAAATCTTATAGTGAAAATATGTATATAGTTTTATGCATGCTAGTAAACAAACAGCTATAAATCATAGATGGAATTAGATCACAGTATAAATGCAAACCATAACTCAAGAATTACATGGAGAAACCCTTTGTGGGAAAAAAATCCACACCCAAAAAGATCCAAGACTTGTAAGTTGTATTGATCCTTCGACTAAGTTATACATTAATACAACTTCTCTCTCTAAAACACCACAACACTTCATTGCTTCACCAAATTGTAAATTAACTTATTTTTCCTTCAACTCAAGCACTAAATAAATAGGCATGAAAGAAACCGTAAATCAGAAATGGTTTCCAAAACTATTTAGGCACAAGTCACAAAAATAAGAAACTTCCTCTACCAACTTGTGATTGCATCCACCTTTTAGTAATGTACTCATGCAAACTAAAACATTTTCCTTATCTTCTCCTAGCTTTTATTTAAATTCCCCTTTTTCATGCTTTTTCTTTGATAACTAAATTGACCTTACAAGTTGTCATAGTTGCTTTTAGCAACTTTCATGACAGCTAAAAGATAATTACAAATTGCAAATTAATGAACAAATATGGTAAAATAAGGTTGAGACATTTTCTCCATGTTCTTCAATTTGTCGAATTTCTTGCATGAAGCATGAAGAGAACTGAATAAATCAAGTTTGAGAAAGAGGCCCATGACCTCTCTGCACCAGCTAAACTTTGCCATGCTTTATGGTTTAAACTTTAGTAAGAGAATCTGCAACATTCTTTAAAGTGTCGTCTTTCTGTAACATCACTCACCACCCTCAATCATTTCTTGAACAAAGTGATATTGAACATGTACATGCTTCTTCCGGGCATGATACATTGAGTTTTTAGCCAAACAAATGGCACTTTGACCATAACATCTAAGTCTTACTTGTCTACAACACAATCTCTCTAACCATACTGCCTCCTTACAAGCATGTTTCACAGCCATGCACTGTGCTCTTGTAGTGGACAATGCAACTGAAGTTTGTCTTTTTTTCATCCAACTAGCTGCTCCTCCAAACAAAGTAAAGACATAGCTACTTGTGGAGCTTTTGCAATTTAGTTCACCAGCAAAATTTGAATCCACAAAGCCCTGCAAATCAGTCACCCTATTCATATCATAAGATCCATGATGACAAATGCAATGGTAGAAGTCCCACATAAAGATTTGAAAACCCTTTTCATATAAGTCCAATGTTCTTTACTAGGATTTGCCATAAATCTACTAAGAACATTCATTGCTTGGGTGATATCAGGTATTGTACAAACCATATCATACACAAGGCTTCCTGCAACACTAGCATATAAAACTTTATACATCCATTCAAATTCATCATCTGATTTAGAACATTGTTCTAGAGATAGCCTAGTGCTAACTGAAAAGGGCATACTAACTGTTTGACAATCATGCATGGCAAAACATTGCAAAATAGTGTTCACATACTTCTTTCAATTTAACCAGAATTTTTTGTTAACCTTATCCCTATTGATTTCCATACCCAATATATATTTTGTAGCTCCTAAATCCTTGACATCAAATGTACCAGATAATTGAGTCATCAGTCCCCTAAACATTCTCTTATCTGCTCCATTAAATATCCCACCATCAACATATAGGACAATGATTAGTAATCGATCATTAAATTAATTTAAAATAAATGCAATGATCTTTTTCACTTTAATTAAGTCATGATTTAGTGCAAAGGGATCAAATTTCAGCTACCACATCCCTGGTGGCTCTTTCAAACCATACAAACATCACTTTAACCTACAAACCAAGTGTTCTTGTCCGTTCACAATAAAATTGTCCAGCTGTTCCATAAATATTTCTTCATTTAGATCCCCATTTAAGAAAATTGTTTTTGTTAATGTTTTATAGCTGCAGGAGAAATCATTTCTATCTGCGATGGTTGTGCAAACTCTTTCTTGATAATTCTAATGTTCTCAAGCCCACTCAGAATCTATTTCATCGCTTCTAGCCCAGATGCAGCAGTGAGTGCATATACTATTCATTGGTCATCGTATTAAAGGCCTTGATTATTCTTGAAGGTGAATCGTCTCTTCTTCACTACCCAGATTTTATGAAGACAAAGTGCAAGTGTCATCGTGCTTTTACTTCAGCTGGAGTTACCGATTGCATTATTATCGGCTTTCTTTCATTATCGGTTATCATTATTATTATTATTATGTGTTCATTCTTCAGAACGGGATGGGATGATATTGCATCGTGGTTCTTCCTTGATTTGGATGACACGTGTTTATTGTCTGCGTGGATACATGTGGCATCTTTACCACCGATGGTTTGCTGTAGTGTAACTAGTGTGTCTCTTTGTGTTACCACATCAAAGACTATTTGTCAGGTTTTCAACATTTGTTGCATATACCGTGGGTATTGATAGAATATGGGATGGTGATCCTTTAGATAATATAGTATGAGACTTGTGCACATGTGATGTTAGTATTTTTTCTCGTGACTGTAGAATGTGATCATTGTTCTTCTTCAGTGAGCACTGTGTATGATTCAGATTTATTGCATGATTTGGGGATGATCAATTTATTGTGTAAATCATTTCATTGTCAGAAGTATCTGTGAGATACCTTAAAGTATTGTATGTTTGTATATGAGACTTGTGCGTTCGAACTGTGAATAAGGCATATTGCTTGATTGTTAAGAGTTAACAATCATCTGGTTAGCTTGAGAACATTGTATTCAGATTTTGTGAATTCAATAAAGGATCTTTTGTGTGCTTGGGTTTTTTCCTCGAGTAGGAGGGTTTTCCTAGGGTATCTCTAGTGTTTATGTGTTGTTGATTTATCAATTATTTGTTTTTCATGAAATTCTAGTTCAAAACTTAACATGGTATTAGAGTCAGGTTTAAGGAAAAGATCCAAAACGAGAATTATCTGAGGTTGTTTGAGGGTTCAAATGTAGGATTAGCGCCTCTACATTCTTGGTGCTTTGGCTTCAACAGGGGTACGTCTTTGTTTGGTGACATAGGGCTGATTGGTTGGTGACTATGTATTCCATTCAGCTAGGTTTGTATGTGATCCTCAAGCCTATAGTCAATTCAGAAGTGATCTAGGCACTCATCACCGCATTTCAAGTGGTTGGGATGATTATTTCTTGAGAGTTATATGTACAAGAAGCTCCAGTAGAGGTTGGAGAGGCAAATTTCATATGTGCTGCACTTGCAAAGCAGTCCCAACTGATTTTCGCTTCTAATCTGTTGATTTTCTGCTAACAAAGGAATGATTGTTAAACAGACTTATTGGTGCATTTTAGAGATAAGTATAGGCACTCTTGAAGTATTTTATGTTTGTACCTTTGAATAATGTTCATGGATAATTTATGCAATAATATTGGAATTAGTGAATCATGTATGTTTTTAGCATTGATTTGTATATTTCTCCTTAGGATAGTTTGATTTTATGAACTACTACTAATTTCTCTAAAATGCTTCTAGGATGGATCGAGAAACAAAAGGATGATGAGAGATTACATGCAAATTCATGTAGGCTATAAATGAACATGGGGACATTGCTTGCAGCCATGGGACTGAATTGGTGTCACATAACATCATTAAAGAGGAAGTAACTATACAATTTGTCATTGTGATTTGTTTCTTCGAAGAGGAAGAAATGATATTCAGAGGGAGACTCTTCAGTTGTAGAGAACAGATTTGCATAATCAATCTGAATTTGATATTAGTAGCTCCAGAATAGGGTGATGTGGAATAAGGCCAAGGAGGACAATACTAGAATCGAGTATGTCAGAAGTTCTGGAGGTGTGTGTTGAAAACCTTTCCTCTAAGGCAAGAATTGCAGGCAATCTTGTCCAAGGAGGTCAGGAGGTTGATGCAAGTGCTTGAAGATTCAGAGGGAGCTTGTGTGTCAGAGGGAGAGTGCTAAGTCCTTCGTAGAGGATTGACAAGCTTGTGTAGCAGTGTAGCTGCAATAGGTTTTTGTTTGGTCAAACATTGGAGTCAATTAATTTATTATGATAATCAAAGCTGTGAGTATGTTGTCCTTGTTGAGAGGGATTCTTAGTATTCAGATGATCTTTTATGTGCTTTAATGCATTCTTCTCTGCGAGAGAAGTTTGAGGTGCAAGCCCTTGTTAATGCATTCTTCTCTGTGAGAGAAGTTTGAGGTGCAAGCCCTTGCTAATGCGTTCTTCTCTACGAAAGAAGTTTGAGGTGTGAGCCCTTGTTAATGCATTCTCTCTACGAGAGAAGTTTGAGGTGAAAGCCCTTGTTCCACCCTATAGGAGTAGCCGTGGTGGATGTCATGTGAGAGATTCCATGACTTAGCTCTTGTGTTTATTCACCCTCTGGGAGTAGCCATGGTGAATGTCATGCCGAGATGACGATATCATGTTGAGAGAATCTGTGATAAAGTTTTGTTATTGACACATAAGGGTCTAGCCATTGTGTTTGTCATGATGAGAGACTCCAAGTCATGATATCTGCAAATGATTTCTTCTTTGCTAAGATGGAGTGTTAATGTTTTATAGCTGCATGAGAAATCATTTCTATTTGCGATGGTTGTGCAAACTCTTTCTTGATAATTCTAATGTTCTCAAGCCTACTCAAAATTTGTTTCATCGCTTCTAGCCCAGATGCTGCCGTGAGTGCATATACTATCCATTGGTCATCGTATTAAAGGCCTTGATTATTCTTGAAGGTGAATTGTCTCTTCTTCACCACCCATATTTTATGAAGTCAAAGTGCAAGTGTCATCGTCCTTTTACTTCAGCTGGAGTTACCAATTGCATTATTATCGATTCTCTTTCATTATTGGTTATCATTATTATTATTATGTGTTCATTCTTCAGAACGTGATGGGATAATATTGCATTGTGGTTCTTCCTTGATTTGGATGACACGTGTTTATTGTCCACGTGGATACATTTGGCATCTTTACTACCAATGATTTGTTGTAGTGTAACTGGTGTGTCTCTTTGTGTTACCGCATCAAAGACTATTTGTCAGGTTTTCAACATTTGTTGCATATACTGTGGGTATTGATAGAATATGGGATGGTGATCCTTTAGATAATATAGTATGAGACTTGTGCATATGTGATGTTAGTATTTTTTTTCGTGACTGTAGAATGTGATCGTTGTTCTTCTTCAGTGAGCACTGTGTATGATTCAGATTTATTGCATGATTTGGGGATGATCAATTTATTGTGTAAATCATTTCATTGTCAGAAGTATCTGTGAGATACCTTAAAGTATTGTATGTTTGTATATGAGACTTGTGTGTTTGAACTGTGAATAAAGCATTTTGCTTGATTGTTAAGAGTTAACAATCATTTGGTTAGCTTGAGAACATTGTATTCAGATTTTGTGAATTCAATAAAGGATCTTTTGTGTGGCTGGGATTTTCCCTCGAGTAGGAGGGTTTTCCTAGGGTACCTCTTGTGTTTATGTGTTGTTGATTTATCAGTGTTGATGTTTTGTAGCTTCGGTCAGATAAACACTATGAGTCAATACTAGTGAAGATATGTATATATATATATTTACTATATATGAGATGTATATATATACTTAAATATATATATATAGATATATAAATATTTTTATTATGTAAATATTAGAGAAATTAATATAATACTCGATATATATATATATAATCATAATTATCATTATATTAATTACATAATAATGAATAGACATGTCCCATGAAGGGACATGTCTCTTCTTGGCTCATTCTCAATATAAATGCAAGAGATTGTTGCATTTGGAAAACGCACATATACAATAAGATAGTGCTATTACATTTGGAACAATCCTAAAACCTTAACATGGTATTAGAGCCAAGTTGCGAATGTAAGAGAGTAGTTTGTTGATGGTTAATGTGTGACTGTCTCAGAAAATACAGTCTCAGTACGAGGACCATATCTCCTAAATGCACCGTTGGATTTTGCTGAATTGTGGATATGTTGGTGATAAACAAATTTAGAACAATCCCACCGGAGCGATTGGAGAGAAAAGGTCAGGTTCAAAAGTTATGTCCGACTGTGTACGGGTCTATGCAAAATCTGTAAAAGAGCGAGGTTCCTTCTTTAAAAGCCTAACCGCTTGAAGGGAGATCTGATCATATTGAAGGTTGTCATAGTGTATAGAACCTTTGGATATTAAAGACAGGTCATGTGAAGAATTATGGTAATATTCAAGAACGGTGACATCATTTTGTGAATTTGCATGATATTTTCTATATGGGCTCACCTTACAGAATGAAATACTTGAAATTTATAAAAGATAAGTATTTCATGTTTTATTAATGCACATAATTTTTGAGTTTGTAATTCATGCTATACTATTGGTTAGTAAAATTTTGTATGGTTCTATCATTGGTATTTCCGGTCGTGATAGTTTAGTGAGATATTTGTAATCTCTCTTTGACATACCTTTAGGACAGAAGCACAAGATAATTGCATTCAAGGGAGAAAGAACTTGATGCTTGCAAACGAATTGATGATTGCGACTAGATGCAAAGGGAGTCTAACATTTCAAAAGAGGTCAAGAATTTGATAAACTTGAGCTTCAGAGGGAGAAGATGGTTCAGTCAACTTGTGACAATCGTGATCATATTGATTGAGAGGGAGTTCACTATTGAAGGTGAAACACTTCTAAGGTAAACTTGATATAATTGATTATTATACTAATGAATCATGAATTTTTTTAATGGGCCTACCCCTTGTGTAAATCATGAGGAAGTGATGACTTCCAAATGATTATCACTTGTATTTGCAAAAGTTATTGGAAGGTGACGATCTTACAATAACTTGATCCTCTATTGTGATAGACATCTTGTGATGGCTGAAACAGATCATGATAGATGACATCTTCTATTGTGATAGACATCTTGTGATGGCTGAAAGAGATCATAATAGATGGCATCTTCTATTGTGATAGACATCTTGTGATCGCTGAAACAGATCACAATAGATGATTTCGTGCATGGTGGATTCAGTCGCTTAAACAAACCATTGACCTTCTGTTGTGATAGACATTGTGTGATGGCTGAAACAGATCATAATAGATGATTTCCTTCATGGTGGATTCAGTTCCTTAAACAGACCATTGACCTTCTATTATGATAGACATTGTGTGGTGGCTGAAACATATCACAATAGATGTTTTCTTGCATGGTGGATTCAGTTCCTTAAACAAACCATTGAACTCCTATTGTGATAGACATCGTGTGATGGTTGAAACAGATCACAATAGATGATACCTTGCATTAAGGGTACATTTCCTATGAAATTTTTTGAGTTATGGTGAATATCATGAGACTTGATATTCTTGGTCAGACCATATCTCTGATATCTTATTGAGGTGATATCTAAAATATTTGTTGAGTACCTGGTGGACATCACGAGACTTGATGTTGGTAGGCCAGTACTCTAAGTACATTGTGAATATCATGTGACTTGATATTCTATGGCTATTACTCCTAATATCATGAGATGATACTATTATGAATCTATGAGTTATGGTGAATATCATGCGACTTGATATTCTAGTCAGACCATATCTCTGATATTACGGTAAATGATATCTTCTTATCCTAATCATGTGTTTAATCTTCACTGGCTAAGAGGGAGTGTTGATGTTTTGTTGCTTCACTAAGATAAACACTACGAGTCAATACTAGTGAAGATATGTATATATATATATATGAGATGTATATATATACTTAAATATATATATATATAAATATTATTGTTATGTAAATATTAGAGAAATTAATATGATACTCAAGATATATATATATATAATCATAATTATCATTATATTAATTACATAACAATATATAGAGATCGCAGTTATATTAGCAAAGTTATAGAAAGTAGAAGCATCAACTTTAAATAGGATGCCGCACCTATTACCCTTAGCTAAAACCAAATTCCCCAGCTTAACTTGTGACCACTCATTTCATAAGTAACACACCTCACTGAATTATTCATTTTAGATTACATGAATTAAATTTCTAGCTAAACCAAGGACGTGCAATACATCTTTAAAGGTTTTAACCCTTCCATCACTGAAAATCAATTTTACCTCCCCTTGACCTACAATTTTGTGTGCTATTATCCTTGAGCAAAACTTCCCCACCATCATAATGTAATATCCCACACTAGGATATCGCCTCAATTCTGATTTTGGTTGTCAATTTTGAATGTTTGACATTTTGTCAAACACTTTGCAGGCAATGTTTAAGTTTTGATTTCTGAATTTAAGTATGTTTTGTTTGTATTTGAATGGTTTTGCAATTTCTTAAAATATAACAATGCATGAAATAAACTATTTGCTTTCTAAATCCAAACAAAGTATCCCAATTTAATTCAATAAGAAATCTGATTGCATACAACAATAGTAATTGGAATTTGAGAAATACGATTAATCAACAATTATGAAAACTTGGAATCAATCGCTGATCACTATAGACACCACCAATGAAACGTGGCTGCTCTAGGAAGTGACATCTAGCCTAGAAAATGTATGAGAAGCACCCAGCAATAAGAAAACAAGTCACCCAAACCCTAAACGCTGTCCTCTAACAATTTGCTACTTCTCTATATGACTTGTGGCAAGTAATAACTCAAAACGCTGAACCATATATGGGCTGCGATTTGCATAAAGTGAAGTCTTCTACCCTTGCTAACAATTCTGAAATGAAATGAATTTGTAATCACCAAATTTCTGCTAACAGTTGAATCAATTTTGGCCTTTGTATGAAGCCAAAACACTTGCACAATTCAGTGGTGTAATTTCAACCAATTCAAAGTGCTAAAGCCTATGTAGAATTCACAATTCCACCATGCTGAAATTCTTCAAACCCTTGTTTCTTCTCTTCACCCAAATAAAAAAAAGAAAATGCAGAATAGAATGATTGAAATGAAATCCTAATCCCCTTTTACAATATTCAATTTCCATTTGTCTTCTATCTCCTTTAATTTTACTTTAATTTCATTTCTCATAAAGCAACTTTATGTTATAATTTAATGTTGACAAATAATAAAGTCACTTTATTAATTAAACTCCCCCATTGCTTCAAAAATGATCTTTTCATTTAATATAATGATATTCTGACACACAAGATCATTGTTTCATGTGCCCAAGATTTAAAGTTTTTCAACCCGGTGCCAACGAGCTATGATACTAAGGTGACCAATATACAATACCAACAAAAATAGCAACCTTAGCATATTTAATTAAATAATAATCATAATTCACCTGTCTTGTGAAAATGACTGAAGAAGCATTAAAAGTGAACTCTAACAGCAAATGCGTGATCCTGACGATGAAAGATGATGATGAAAGATGATGAATGAACCTGAGAGTGTCATTCAACTCCTCTAACTCATTTGAGCTCATCATAACCATCCCTTGACTTACTATAAATAATAAGTTCCACCACACGGAGCCATAACCCTCAACAGGGTCCTCTAATCACCAATATTAGCCTACAAGGACCCAATAATAGGATAAACCCATCCACTATCATGGTCATGTGAAAAAGGGGACATTACACATAAGTTGAATATGCTGAAAACCATTTCTTAGGAGTCATGTGGTAGGATGCACCTGACTTGAATCTCTTAACCAATAGTCATCATAAGAAATATTAGAGTAAACAATAAAAGCATCAATAACTTCATCATCAGAGTATTTATTTGTAAAAGAATCATCATTATTTTTCTTTTTATTCTTACATTCCTTTTTGAGATGCCCTGGCATACCATAGTTCCAACACCTAAATCTACTCTTGCTAGGTGTTTTAGAAATTCCCCTAGTTAGAACGATCCTTAGACTTGTTCTTTTCACCTTTCTTCCCGCCCTTACCATCCTACTCAAATCTACCTCATATATGCAATACATTTTTAGACCCCTCCCAAATTCTCTTCTTTTCCTCTGAAAGTAGAGTGGCAACAAGGGCATCCAACTTTAGATCTTTTGAAAAAAAATCTTTGATTGCAAGATAAGATTATCCCAAGATTTAAGTGGTCAACATAATAATAAAATACATCATCCATGTTTACATTAATTGACTTTAGCTGATTCAACATTAGAATAAATGAGTTCAAATGTGCAACATAGGGGCATTTGGTTGCTTTACTCTAGCCCCAAATGATGAGGCATTTAGATGAAGATGTGAGACTTGCAGTCTTCACTTGTCACTTATCTTAGTGACATAATGAGGGTCTCAACTCCTGAAGTACTTTACAAAAATAACATAATGAGGGAGAGTACATCTAATCTGTTGTGTCCTCACAACTCACACCCCACTTTGGTCCTGTGGCCTAAAGGGGACCCCCACATTTTGCAAGTCCTTGTCAGTCAGTCACATTGGGTAAGTAGGATTGTGAACTTCGTGTTCTTGATAGTTCGATATCTAAGTGTAGAAGTCTTTGTCTCTTTTTTCCGCTCTTTGTTTCCCTTTTCTTTTCTTTGCTTTCCTTTGTTTATCTCACCTAAATTGGATGTTTGAGTGCTTTTGAGCATTCAGGGGTGGTCTCCATCCTTTGCATCACCGACCCCCTGATGGCCTGAAACGCTGAAAACCCGAACCACCAAAATCTCAAGTTAGAGATCGGGTTTGGGGGTCTTAGGTCCTCGGATCCTCAACACCCCCAACTGTTGAAGCCTCGTACTTTGATACTCAGGAGTTGAGGGTGATGTCAGCCCGGGTGCCTTAAAAAGGGGTTTGATGCCCTCATTTGCGCATATCACATTCACAAAGCCATTAGTTTGTTTTGTGTTTAGAACCTTCAACAATGATTTTGAGGTCATTTTGTGTGTGCAATTGAAGAGGTGTTCTTTTCTTTCATTGTTACCGTTTGTGGTTGGTCGTTGGCCGTTTGTTTCTCCATCTTAGGTCAGTTGCCCCTCCTGTGGTTGTTGCATCTATTTTCATTGTCCTCGTTTTCTTGTTGTTTGTATGTCTATTTTTGTGTTGTTGGTGCTTTTGGGTTGTTTGTTGTCCGTTTTTTTGGTTCCTCACTAAACCCTTGGCAATTGGGAGAAATCCTGTTCAAAGCCTTAGTTGCAGAAGACTTAAGTCATAGAAATTCAAACCCTAGCTTGTTCTTGACATTGGGGTGTCAGGGATGTCATTATCCCCTATCCCCGAAAGAGGATTAGGGACCATGAGATCCTTAATCCCTCGTATCTGTAGTTTGTGTTGAAGGCTTACCTTCGGGGTGTCAGGGGTCTCATGACCCCCAATCCTTGAAAGGGAGGTTGGGGATCACTTATCCTTGATACACGATAATGCATATATCCTTTCTTCAAGCCTAACTACGGGGTGTCAAGGGTCTCAACCCCTGATCCTAGAAAGTGAGATTGGGGATTGAGTACCCCCGATCCCCGACAACATAAAATTGGCAAGGTTTACTACTAAGGTTAGAGAGGAGTTTTGTGGTTTCGGGGGTGCTGTGACCCCCGAACCCCGAAACCCCAAAGCTCTGTAAAGATCAGCTTTGAAAGGTTTTTGGTTGTATTAGGGGGTTACTTTAGGGCTTTTGTTGAGGGTCTTTGGTTGCGTTGTTGCTTGTTCCCAATTTTCTCTACTCGTAATGCTTGTTTTGTTTTGTACCATAGTTTTTGATTCCAATGAGTGATGATGACGAGTCTCTCGTTTTCAAGTGCAAAACAAGGTATGCCAACAGTGACTCCAATGAAGTAGAAGTTCGTGGGATATTCCAAGCCCTCCAAGTTGGCCAACCTTCGCAGCAATATCACAGATACAAATATTGGGCACATAGATCTCAGTGAATTCTTACGGAGTATAGGGAACCCAAATAACCGCACTTCTGGTTCTTCCTCATTGGCAATGTTAGGTCTTGTTCATGTAGTGGGGTTTCCAATTTCCATTTAATCTCCTAACCTCATCACGACCATTGCTGAACACTATAAGCTTGAGGAGAGAAGGGTTCTGAACAACTAGGGTGATGTGGTCTTAGACACAAAGCTAGATAACATTAAAGAAGTCTTTCATTCCCATCTCTGATGAATATTCAAAAATCTCTAAGGAGCTGTCCCAAAGATACATAACATTGAATTTGATCTGACGACAGAGCAAGAAACACAAGTTTAGATGAGTTTTACATTTCAGATTTTGAGAATATTCCGAGTTTCAAAGAGTCTTCACAGGAACCACAGTTATGGTTGGGGACTTGGATGGAGATGGGTATGTACAGGAAGAAGTTCCTCCTGATATTGAAGTCCCTCTGGAAACAAAGGCCCCTCTGAAATAGAGGATGTACAGAACATAAATGAGCAGGTAGAAAAGGAGAAGCCAAAAAAGGAAGAAGAGCAACAAGAGCCTATTAGAGAGGAAGAGAAAGCCCAGGATGAAACAAGAGCTCGACCTCCACCAACAGAAGCAAGTGAAGACCAAATTTAGGGGCAAGCCACTGATCAGATGAAGGTAGAAGAAGAGGTGGCTCTGGAGGAGTAAAGTTCTCCTTCACATTTCGAACCTACATCCACTACTCCACATATGCCATCTGTGACTCAACATGAGGAGAGGCGAGAGGGAGAAACTAATATTTTCGAGCTTGAGAGATTTCAACCCTTCTCTGCTAACATTAAGCCAACTTGGTTGACGAAAGCAACTCAACCAAGGAAAAGGACATATCACGATATGGAGGCACAAGACTTCTTTGAAATACGTAAAGTTCTCCATGGGGGAGAGTCTAGTCAACGCAAAGCTCAAAGGATTTCCTATGTCATCAAGGACAGTTGAGGGCATTGGAAAGCACAGGCAGCTGTACCTCCACACGAGATTACCCCCGAAGACTTCATGTTAGAAGAAGTGGACCTCGCGGTACCCACTTGAGAAGGGGAAAAAGCCTTGACTATATTAGGGGATACATCGTTGTTTAAAATAATGCATTCTAATGAAACAAAAATAAGGGACTTAGCAGCCCAAAATAAAATTTTGAAGGATTCTAGAGCTCAACTGGTGGGTCCAATAGACCTTGCCAACCTAGAGGCCACACTTCAGGCAACACTAGAGGCACGAGCCAAGCCTTCACAGGTGGTCGTTTTTTTCAGAGCTTGTGAAGAGTGTAAACAAGAAGTAGAGCAGCTTGGACAGGACACCATAAGATAAGTTTTGACACATTTTTGTACCATGGTCAAGGAGATCACTACATTGAATTATATGATCTCTAATAATCAAGCAACTGACATTGAGGAGATTGCTTTGATGCAGGATGACTTCCTCCCAACTCTAAAAATAATGAAGTAGGCCGACATTAATAACCTGATAGAAGCAACTATTTTTTAACAAGGAGAGGTAGATAAGATGAATACATGGTATAGGGCCATTAAATTGGCTGCAAAAGATTATACTAAAAGAAAGGGCTTCATTGAGAAAAAGAGGGATGTAGTTATGCCTCTGGTGCAACACATTGAAGAGTTTATAGTCTTTATCATGCCAACTATATCAGGATGAAGATAAAGAGAAGATGTATAGCATAAATAACATTGTTCAACAGTTCAGAGGGAAGCTAGAAAGCATAAATACAAAGGAAGATATCGACTGGATGCAAGCTGCAAAGGAGTTGATAGACATTGAAAATGAAATGTAACAATTTCAGCAAGTGGAGCAGCAACTCCTAAAGTTTTGGAAAAAACCAGCAGACCTAGCTGGAATACATGAAGCTTCCGCCATTTGGGGAGGTTAATACAACGGTCTGGAGCTACAACCAAACTTTTCCTAACTTGGCGCCGCATCTATAGAATTAGAAGAAATTGTATTATATCATAGTGCTTCCATTTTTTTGTAGTTGCTGAAAATTACAGTGAGCCACATTTTTGGTGAAAGTGGCAGTTTTGCGAGGTTCGAATCTTCATTTGGATGCTTGTTTTGATGTCTTTAGTTGTCCTTGGGTTCAAGCAAATTAAGAGGGGCAATTTTCTTAGTGTTTAACTCATCCATTTTGCTGAAAAAAGGGATCTGAGCGTCCACATTTTTGCTGCTGTTAAACTCCAGTTCAGCCCAAAATTTTAGGGCATGTTTTGGGTCAAAATGACCTCTTTTTGAACTGTAAATACATGAAATTCGAAGTCAGATCATATTGTAATAGTTTTGAGATGTTTTTGCATGTTAAACTCTAGTTTTCATTTCATTACGCCCATAAATAATGCCTAGAAACCCTAGTTACGGGTTTGGCAATTTCGAAGTTGTAAAAACTATAAAAATTCAATTCCAGTTTTATAATCAGGGTCAAGATTTTTGCAATAGATCAACATATGCATTTGGTGTTGCAATCTTGGTGTGAATTTTTGCTGATTTTTTTAGTTTGAATGATAATTTCAAATTCAAGAACCATTGCATGTTCTATGTGAATTTACTTCTGTAAAGAACCCAGCTGGCTCTCTCTCTCTAATTTAATTGCACTTAAAATAACTTTTAGAATATATGAACAATAAATTTGAAATTCAATGAACACTTTCAGATTTTTCATCATTTATTAGAATTTAGAATGATATCAGAAATTGCAACACCACTGAATTGCTTACAAATATCAGAATTAAAGCAATTATTATAAATAATTGATTTCATACTACAATTTAACAATTAAACCCGGCACCTTAAAATGAATCCAGCTGCAGGTGTATGAAACTTACGGTTGGCTGTAACAAATGTGCCAAGCCCTCACATGACCTTCCCAGAAGTTACATCATTGTCACCCTGCGTGAGCAGTGAATGCATACAGTTCCAGCCTTTGAAAAAAGTTCCCCTTCACACACAGTCAGTCTTCAACCCCAAAACATAAGAAACTGCCACACTAGAGCAGTCACGTGGTAGTCCAAGTAATCACGTGACTAGCTGTAGCAAATTGCAGGGCTTGGAAATCTGAAAACGGCCCCGTAAATGCAGCACGCAAGCAAGGTAGTGAGGCGTCACAGCCTTTCTTTATTCCACACCTCAGCGTAATATTGATGCAGCTTGAAAGAATTGACTTTGCTATTTCCCAATCACAGATCAAACCTCAGCATAGAGACAATTTGAAATCCTTGAGAGCAAATCAATTTGCCTGTAGAATTAAAACTTCACACACATCCAGTATACTTCAGCACTGGACTAAGATCTCAGATACAACTGCAAAATTCACCATCAATCCGTAATGACTCAAATTGCCAGAAGAGGAATCGGTCCTCAAAACCCTAGCCGGGTTGTCTCTCTCACAAACTTCAATAAAATCATAATTCAACAATTGGATAATGAAAGTGCTTTTTCGAGTTTGTATTATAGCTTTTTCGGAAAAAGCACAATTTCACTTTTTTCATATAAATGGCTTTTTAATAACTTCACTTTATAACATTAAAGTTATAAAGTAATTAAGTTATTAAATTAAAATAATTTAATTTAATAACGTTAACTTTAAAAACCAAAGCCACTGAATCCTGCTGGCTGTAACAAACTCATTTTTGACACCAGAGCCTCAAACGCCAACTGCCCTGTCGGAAATAACCCACTGCCAAAAATAGCCAATTGCTAAAAATAGACTTACTATAAATAGTAAGTCTCTCAAACTGGAGATTCCTTGAAACTCGATCTTGAGACATCTGACACTCCGTGCAGACACCCTGCTAATCCTAGCCATACCCAAAATACCACTTACTAAAAATAGTAAGTTGACCAAAATGACCCGAACGAAGAGCAGACCTGGTAATCTGAACCTCCAAAATGGAATCCCAACACTGGCTCCGCCATCTGACCCCCTTTGATTGCTTGATTAGCCTGTGAGGGTCGCCAAACCAAGCTAATCCCAAAAGTCTGAAAACGGGGACATTACAGTCCTCCCTTCCCAAGATTGCTTGTCCTCAAGCAATCAGGAAAAACAAACAACATCACAAACCACCCGGATCCCAAGGATGGTCATAAGTAATGTCCCGATCCTCACCATACTCTCGTGAAGAAAAAACCAACATCAACAGAACAGACACCACTGAAAACAACATCCGAAGACCAACTGTAGATGTCGCTGCAGAAAACAACCCAGCGAAACTCAACCCAACTGAAATAACAACTCTGTCAAAACCTGAGTCCCTGTCTATTCGACACTCACACCCAACTGCACTGAAAAAACGACAGTGACCAAATGTGCCTAAATCACTGTTATCAACTCTGCCCTCTGATAAACAATCCTGGGCATGTGGATATTGCAAGTAGTCCAACTTGCAACTGCCAATTCCATTTGTAAAAAATGGTGCCAATTGATCCCATAACGGATGATAAGAAACTGGAGCCGAACTACCCCTGCGTGAGATGAAATCTTCTACCTGTGGGTCAAAAGACAAATGATGAACATACCCCGCCGTATACTACCGGTCGGAAGCCCCAATCTTTGTCAATAGCTCATCATTACCAAACTGGGAATCATGAGATGGCTCCAATCTCTGACTCCGCATAACCGTAGGTTGGGTAGGAACCTGAGCAACCCTCTCAACAAACCCAACCTCGAAATCCCTGTGGGGTAGCATAGTAGATAAAGTCTCCACAATCTTCTCTACCAACCTCCGAATAGCACAAGAACCTCAGATGAGAGTACCCTCATATACTCTATAAGAATCCTGTCGCACATCTGCACTCTCAAGTAAATACTCCATGAATGACTCGGTGCAGTAGAAATTATACTTGGAAGCGTCAACTTGGTCCCTCGCAATCCACAACTGATCCCTCTGAAAATGTGGCACAACCAACTGTCCCGTGCTATCAGCCATGTGAGATGATGAAATAGATTCACTTCCAGCAAAAGAAAGCAAATCAACCTGAGAGCTTGACTCCACTGGTACTCCTACCTCATCTGTACCAAGTGCTCCCATAACTTGAACAGATGTGACTGCCACAACATCATGTTCCTCATCACCAACTGTAGGAGCAAACTCACCACCAACCACCTCAATGTGCAATCGAACTGGGTCTGGGGCTGGTGTGCACTGTAAATGCTCCAACTCCATGATCACCTCCTCTAGCTGGATTTGCGACTCCTGAAGAGCCCGTTGAGTGTCCTCTAAAACCTTAGTAGTCATTGTGAGCTCTTGGGTAAGCTCACTCACCTCCTCCTCCCTGTCCATCAATGCCTCATAAGCTGTACTCCCCCACTCAACTAGGTGATCTCGGTCGGCTACCATCTGTAAGTAATTCTGTCTCAAAATCTTGACAGCCTCACACAAGGAATGAATCTTTGTCAATGAAAGGTAACCACCACTGGGCTCATCTGTCATAGGAGCACCCCAACCATAAATAGCCAACAATTGACGAGCGGCATCAAAATGCTCAAGAGTAGAAGTAATATCTCTCTCATCAACTCGCAACTGGCTAGTCACATGATGACTTTGCACAATGGGCCTCCTATGAACGACCCCAAACGCACTGTCTACACTATGAGAGGAAGCTGTATCCAACAAACTCCCCTCAAGATTACCGTCTCGCTGTGTACTTTCATCTGCGTACACATCTAAAAATTGATTACAGGCATCAGACACGTCCTCATCTAACCCCGGGGAAGCTACTGCTGAATCCGACTAAACACAATCTCCAGCTACCTCATTCTCTGCAACCATCTGACAGTCTAGATCTTGGAATACATCCACATGAGTCACCGACGAAGTAACCCCCTCCCTAGAAGTGGAAGCCCTGGATATAACAAACTCCTGCCGCTCATAAGCTTCCTTGTCCTCATCTGTGAGTCCCTGTAACACAAAATCCTGGAACCCACCACCACCATATGACAACGCTGAATCTACACCCAAAGTCAAATATAGAAAGCCAGAAACACTAGAGCACTCATCATCCTCGCTCTCAACATCGGAGATATCTGCGATGCTAGCGTCCACATCATCTATTCGCATCTCCTCTACTAACTCTGGCTGCATACACAACTCAATGTCGTCATGTGAATCAACTATACTATGGCATGAAACTACGTCGCCCAAATCAACTGCAACACTCACATCCTGAGTGTCATCACTAGGAAGCTCTATGCTCACATCCTCAACATAGGAAAAAACCATTTTCTCCTGTATTGATCCCACACTACGACTGCTATCATAAACCTCTGAGCTGTCAGAGCTCATATGCTCTTCGCAGTCATCACCCAACAACTCACAGGGGGTGTCATGTCCAATGCAACTCACAACATCCTCAATGGTGTCATCAGATGTGTCTATACTATCAGCTCCCACATCTCTTGCTGAAATCTCAACTGCTGACACGTGACTTTGCACACATGACTCAACGTCAGGCTGTGCACCAATAATGCTGGAGCACGAACTGTCATCAAATGACCCTGCTGTAATGCCCAGATCACCAACCTCACCACTGGGAGACTCCGTACATGACTCCGTCCCAACTGAGGAAGCAATTGCCTCCTGAACTGGAGCGGCACCACTACAGCTGACATAAACATCTCCAATAATAACTCCCTCCATGACAGAGTCTGAACACTCAGTGATAACTGCAACATCAGCTGCCCCTGTACAATCCGTAGAGACTGCTCTGGGAGCCTCAACTTGGTGATGCTCAGCGCTGCTATCAACCAATGGCACTGAAACATCCACTGATTCCTGTGCAATAAATCCATCACCACCATTGCGGATGGGAATAGAAGGTGCTGAACTAGATGTAGGAACATCAACATCATGGACTACTGTTGGAGAAAACTCCAGCCTTCTCCCCTGCAAACTCGATGTCGACCTTCTAAAGGCAGAGATCATATATCTCGCTCCCTGTCTACTGTAACTGGATCCGACAAACTCTTTGCCAATCTCTACTGATGCAGTCTAAGTCTCTCCATGCTTTCTATTAAAGCATTTAATTCCTCTCTATTTCCATTACTGCTACGACGACTTCCGGAACTGGGCCTCTTGTATTTATCCATAGCTAGGGAAAATGGAAGTGCTGATCACTTTTAAAATAACTTCAGAATATAAATGAATCCAGACTTCACAGGTTGGCAGGAAAAAGGCTCTGATACCACTGTAAAGAACCCAGCTGGCTCTCTCTCTCTAATTTAATTGCACTTAAAATAACTTTTAGAATATATGAACAATAAATTTGAAATTCAATGAACACTTTCAGATTTTTCATCATTTATTAGAGTTTAGAATGATATCAGAAATTGCAACACCATTGAATTGCTTACAAATATCAGAATTAAAGCAATTAGTATAATTGATTTCATACTACAATTTAACAAATTAACCTGGCACCTTAAAATGAATCCAGATGCAGGTGTATGAAACTTACGGCTGGCTGTAACAAATGTGCCAAGCCCTCACATGACCTTCCCAGAAGTTACATCATTGTCACCCTGCGTGAGCAGTGAATGCATACAGTTCCAACCTTTGAAAAAAGTTCCCCTTCACACACAGTCAGTCTTCAACCCCCCAAAAAAAGAAACCGCCACCCTAGAGCAATCACGTGGTAGTCCAAGTAATCACGTGACTGGCTGTAGCAAATCGCAAGGCCTGGAAATCTGAAAACGGCCCCCTAAATGCAGCACGTGAGCAAGGTAGTGAGGCATCACAGCCTTTCTTTATTCCACGCCTCAGCGTAATATTGACGCAGCTTGAAAGAATTGTCTTTGCTATTTCCCAATCACAGATCAAACCTCAGCATAGAGACAATTTGAAATCCTTGAGAGCAAATCAATTTGCCTGTAGAATGAAAACTTCACACACATCCAGTATACTTCAGCACTGGACTAAGATCTCAGATATAGCTGCAAAATTCACCATCAATCCATAATGGCTCAAATTGCTAGAAGAGGAATCAGTCCTCAAAACCCTAGCCGAGTTGTTTCTCTCACAAACTTCAATAAAATCATAATTCAACAATTGGATAATGAAAGTGCTTTTTCGAGTTGTATTTATAGCTTTTTCGGAAAAAACACAATTTCACTTTTTTCATATAAAAGGCTATTTAATGATAACTTCACTTTATAACATTAAAGTTATAAAGTAATTAAGTTATTAAATTAAAATAATTTAATTTAATAACGATAACTTTAAAAACCAAAGCCACTAAATCCCGCTGGCTGTAACAAACTCATTTCCGACACCAGAGCCTCAAACGCCAACTGCCCTGCCGGAAATAACCCATTGCCAAAAATAGCCAACTGCTAAAAATAGACTTACTATAAATAGTAAGTCTCTCAAATTGGAGATTCCCTGAAACTCCATCCTGACACATCTGACACTCCGTGCAGACACCCTACTAATCCTGACCATACCCAAAATACCACTTACTAAAAATAGTAAGTTGACCAAAATGACTCGAATGAAGAGCAGATCTAGTAATTTGAACCTCCAGAATGGAATCTCAACACTGGCTCCGCCATCTGATCCCCTCTGATCGCCTGATTAACCTGTGAGGGTCGCCAAACCAAGCTAATCCCAAAATTCTGAAAATGGGGACATTATAACTTCTCCTTTCATTTAATTAGTATTAGTTGTGAGGAATTTACTTCTTGTGGTGGATTAATGGAGTTATCATTTCTTGATGTGCCAAAGGATGAATTTGTCTCACATGTGCACATGAATGGGTGCGGCTGTGTGATTTTAATGAATTCTGATATATCTTAATTTACTTCCTTAGATGATTGCATTTGAATAGTATGAATTGTGAGTTTCTAGTTTATGTTATTTCAAGTTTTAAAGATGAGATCTCTTCTTTCTTATGCAAGTTTGATTTGCTCATGGCTAATGTATGCAGGATTTAAATTCCAATTATTTTCTTTAAATCTCTCGTTACCTTGCATCTTTTGAAATTTGTTGAAAATCGGAGATTAGAGGTAGTTGACAGCATTGATATTAGTTTGCTAGAATTTGTTTCTCTTGCAAGCTTCATGTTCCAAATCAAATAAAAGAAAGTGAATTGCAATTTTCTAGTTTCTTGCTTGACGAACCAACAAATGCCCAACTTGTGTACTTACGCATAAATCTTCACTGATCTTCTAGTGCATTTGTGATCCAATCATAAAGAACCTTGGGAGCGATTTTCATTGCTCTTTCGAGAGACGGATTTGATTTTCTTGTCCCTGCCGTTGCATCGTGTGAACACTACGGTCAGCATGATCGTTGATAATTTTCATGGGATAGAAGATACTAGGAGCTCTTCTTATGGTAGGAGGGTGAAGATTTCAGAATTGATGGCTAGTGCCAAAACTTGTGTTTTCATGATTGATTTAGATTGTGATGATCTCATTTTTCAAATGTTTAAATTTTTTACATCCACAATCAGTAAGGATCATTAAGAAAATATATCTTCTTGCATGCAAACTATTATAATCCTAATAATTGATGAATGTGATGCTACTTCCCAGCCCCTTATGTTTATATTGTTGGCTCTTATGAGGCAAGAACATGACATTTCTACAATTGCATATGAGCCGGTCAGAAGTGTTTTCAGACAATGTGTGAAGCTGAAACCTTAATTAATGAGAAGGCTAATGCAGCAAATATTGATGGAGAGATTTCCTTGGAACAAACTAAAACAACTTTGTATACACCTGATATTGGGCATGCTGAAAGTAAAAAGGATAATGACTTCAAATCAGCTAAAGGTTGATGATTCTTTCTTTCATTTCAGTGACATGGGAGGATTTTGGTTTGACTTCCAGAACAAGTCTGGGGAGAAAAGGGTTTATGAAATTCCTTTTGGTTCTAATGCTGCTTTTACCTCATCTCATGAG
Source organism: Chamaecyparis obtusa (assembly GCA_027943335.1). Classification (NCBI taxonomy): domain Eukaryota; kingdom Viridiplantae; phylum Streptophyta; class Pinopsida; order Cupressales; family Cupressaceae; genus Chamaecyparis; species Chamaecyparis obtusa. Next base: position 113,350 of record BSBK01012790.1, read on the forward strand.
TCATGCATTAAGGACGACACTGGACGAAATTGTTCTATTGAACATAAATCAGATTTTTATGTGCTTGAAGCTGGTCTAAAGCAAAGTCTTAGTGACCTTGATGACTTGAATTCTCATTTTTCTATTGAAGAGGAAAGGGAAGAGGCACAGGTGGATTGTGGCAGTTTTGAAAGTAGAATTGAAAGGAATTCTGATTTCTTCATCCAGCATAACAGTTCATCTTGGTGTGATCAAGACTACAAAAGTCATTTCTTAGTATCTACAGAACATGAAATAGAATTATCTAATATGGATAGCACATATTGGCATGTGGAAAATATAATTCAAAATGTGCCAAGAGGTCAAGATGAGTTCCACATTTTCCTTGCTGGTTTGCAAACAATGAAGAACACTATGGAAGAAATCAAGACAGCCTGCTTATATGTGATCCATGACAAAAAAATTTCCACTAAGATTGCAAATGAGGCCATAGATTTATACAAAGAAACAAAGTTTGAATTGATAGAAGCAGAAATTAAGATTGTTGTCACTAATAATTTCAGGGAGTAGGATAACTAAGGAAGGATTGAGTTTATCGTGGCGATTAACGGACTTGATAGCATACACGAGATGTATGATTTGGACAACTCTCTCGAAAGATCAAGTAATAAACGTTTGGACCAGCTAGAACCTTGGTATAAGTTTGGAGTTAAGGATAATCTTTAGTTGGTTTGACAATCTTTTGTTTGAGGTAGATGCTGATGTGTCTTATGATAATACACTCTGAGTGAGACGAAGTTTTTGGCATTTTCTATACTTAGATGATTTTATATGTTCATAAATATTGGCAAGAACATCAAGAGTATGTCCTGTTTAGATCGGAGGAAGAAGTTTCACAAGAAGGTGTAGATTGCAATCATGAAAGTGCTGTTGTAACAGCTTATGCAGGCAGTTTTCAGATATGTACATTTGGTAGAACAACGACTTTTGACGAGCAACCAAAAGGGATGAATGGCATGAATACTATGAAGCACTATGAAAGGATTTGAAGAAAACACTAATTTGTTGCTGGTGAACAATAGTCCTTATGCTCTTGTTTGTCATAAGATGTTAGATATGAACTTTCAAGTTGACACAAGTTTGGTAAATTACTTTGCTAATGCTCAAGATTTTAGGTCTTAGCATGAGGATTGTTTCAATTTTCCCAAAAGGTAGGACTGTTCCTTGTTGCTTGAAGATCATCATAATGTGTAATGTCCCCTTTCGGGATCACCTTATACTTTGCCTTAAATTCACAAATCCAAAATGAAACAGGAGCAAAAATGTAGTTAGAGATGTAATTCTTACTCAAATAAGATGAGATAAGTTGTTAAATGGCTGAAGTCTGATTTCTCATATTAGGTTGATCTCTCAGATCGATCTCCTCTATCAAATGGAATTCTTCTGCTCAGTCTGATCTCAAAATCTGAATAATACTCTTATTATTGCTCCTTTTCTGCTTGGAAATGAAATCTCCTTTATACTTTATTGGAGAAAGGGTCACCACTTTTCATTAGAATTGAGTCACCACTTTTCATTTTTGCCTTTGAGAATATTATAGTATTTCCCAAATTGCTCTCCCTTGGATCTCCTCAAATGAAACATTCGCCCCTTTATATCTTCCAATGTGGAGGAGAGTCATACCTCTTCATCATGTCCGCCCTTTGCAATGGTCACAACCTTTCACAATTATCACCCTTTGGAAGAGTCACAACCCTTCATCATTATTTCCTTTTCGAAGAGTCACAACCTTTTAAAATTACCACCCTTCGAAAGAGTCACAACCCTTCATCATTGTTACCCTTTGGAAGAGTCACAACCTTTCAAAATTATCACCTTTTGAAAGAGTCACAACCGTTTGGAAGTCCCTTCTTTATTCTCTTCCCATTCCTTTCTTCTTCCATCAATCCTTCCTTAATTCATGTGTTCCTTTCTTCCTTTCTCCCCCCTTTCAAATGAAGTTCTCTTCTCCCTTTTTATATCTCATGTTTAAGGGAGTTACAAATTTTCCTTTCATGCCTTTTGACCCTTCATTAATTTAACTAAATTTAATTATGTTATATTGTAATGAGCTTGGCTGGCTCTCATTAACAAACTAGCTTTTTGTTCAAATTAATTTGCAATTTCTTGTGTTTCAAACATATAAGATATTTTATTGAAAAAAGTTTCCAACATTCAAATCAGAACAACAGCAAATTTATTTCATTTTTTGAATGTTCACCAAATCAGTAATTAATACTATGTCTCATAAATAAGAATCATTACATTAATAATAGTATCATAAATAGTGCACCTTAATCCCTGTGATTGTTGAAGGTAATTTTCTGTCAAAGAAAAATCACTCAACTTCCAGCAAGTGACACAGCCTTCAAGATCATTATAAACAGCCTCCAAATGAACACACAACCACTAAATGGTTGCCACATAACAGGGAAAGAAGATAGAACGTATCTAGCTCGTTTCATCAGCAAACATAATGCTGCAACTAATCCAGACTTCCAAACGCAACTCTAAGAATGTTTCACGCAGCCTTAGAAACAATCCACACACAAATTTGAAAAGATCCATGCAGCCACAAGTGAAGTCACGCGACTTATTTAAGACACACAGCCACTAGAAGATAACGCAGCCTCCAAAATTGAAAACGCAGCCACTAAATAATGACACAACTCTTCCCTATATCAGTACGGCAGCCATGTATTACTTTCAATAAAGTTTCAGATACAACTCCAAACAATTTCAAGCCAGCTCTTCACAAATCTCTGCAAATAAATGCTTGATATTTTCTCCATAACTTGGTATACCTCAGCACCAAGATCAATATCTACAGATTCAGAATAATTTCTAGAATTCAGTTTGCAAAATTCATCATCAATCAGTGACGATTCAAATTGCCAAGAGAGGAATCAGTCCTCAAACCCTAGCCATTTCTCACAGCCAAGAAACTTAATAAATTTTCATCAAATGAACAATGGATATCTTAGAATGAGCTCTCAAGTCCCTTTTTATTCTTTCTTGTGAGAGCTCAAACACAATTCTTACCAATGTAGGATAAATAAATATACTTTTCCTTTTAATAATTCATTTACTCCAATACTTTAAAATAATACTTTGGCTTAGGCTTCCATGAATTAATTAAATAAATGGCCCCTTCCCATGATGACTCAACCCTTAACTTAAGTGAAATTATAAAATTAAATTATAACTTTACAATAAGCCATTTAATGATTTAATAATAATTAGGCCACCAAAATAATAATAACTCCCAAAATACAGATCCTTTTAATATGCCGTTTGAAACAGGTGTCACACTTATTATTTCCCCATGTGACCAAATGCACTTTCCAAAAATAGAAAAGGGTCCTTCTCGAACAACATCAAGCTTACTATAAATAGTAAATGTGGCAAAACTATAGCAAATGAAGTCCGAATGACACCAAATGAAAGCCAGACCAAAGCATACTGAATCTTGAAGTAGATGTCCACTGAAAGAGACCCTCTATCCATCCTCATTAGCCTACGAGGGTCACATGATAGGCTAATCCCAAGAGCCTGAAAAATGGGGACATTACATATATTTTAATTTTATTATTATTTATTGTTAAAATTATTTTAAAAAGGGGACATCAAAGTCCACCCTTCCCAAAATTGCTTGTCCTCAAGCAATGATTGAATGATCATGGAATTCCATTGGTAATCCAATATTACACCGTGCAACTCTAATTTATCATATATGTTTTCTCCCTTATTTTGAATGTTAATAATGATTGATAGTAGAAACTTGGCAAACCTTAAGTCAAGTTTTCTCTCATCTTCTAGAGAAAGGGATCAAGGCTATCTCATAATGGTGCCAATTGAATTTGCAAAGACCAATGTTTGCATGATAGTATGCCTCAAATTCATATCTTTTGTTTCACTCTCAGTTATTCTCTTCTTCTAGATCAACTAAAAATATAGAGCAAAGCACATAGCATACACTTGAAAACACGAAGTATACACATGAATGCATGAAGACATGAAGCATACACGAAGTAGACACATGAATATATCTAAACACAAAGTATACACATTAAAACACAGAGCATACACATGAATATATGTAGACATAGTTCACTTGGTCCACAAGAGGCAGGAACGCCCAACTAGGACCAGAACCATCTCTTGGAGCAACCAATCTACAAGAGGTAGGAACGTCCAACTAGGACCAAGTCCATCTCTTGGAGTAACAATCCACAAGAGGCAAGAACCTCCTATCAGGAACAGATCCATCTCTTGGAGTAACCAATCCGCAAGAGGCAGAGACATCCAACCAGGACCAGATCCATCTTTTGGAGTAACCAATCTAAAAGAGGTAGGAATGTCCAACCAGGACTAGATCCATCTCTTGGAGTAACCAATCCACAAGAGGCAAGAATGTCCAATCGGGACTAGATCCATCTCTTGGGGCAACTAATTCACCATTTGGCCCACAAGAGGCAGGAATGTCCAACTAGGACCAGATCCATCCCTTGGGGTAATCTTACTTTCTTTTAATCTCAGTCATAGGACTGTTATTTCTCATTACCCTTCCATGTAGGGTTATTTCTCAAAACCCTCGTCCCTCTTGTGTCCTCTTCTTGGTTTAGGAAATTGTGAATATCTCTTTTCGGACTGCCATACCTTCATCCATGCAACATAGGGTTGGCTTTTCTCTATCATGTTCTATAGACTGTTATCTTATCTTTCAACTCTACCTTTGACATTAGTCTGCAACTGTGTTCTTGAAGTTTTCCATATAGACCACATCCTTGGATTGTTCCAAGGGTTTCAGATTGTCCCAGTGGTCTTTATTCAAAGAAATAAAAGGATAAATGATTGATCTCCTTCTTCAATTAGTTCTGAAACTCCTTATTAATTTGCTCCAAAAAAATTGCTTCTTCAATCTACTTGTAGTCTACTCAAGGTTTGTACATATTTGCCCTTAAGATCTGCAACAAAACACTTTCAAAATATGCTTAATGCTCCTCAAAATTTCTGCTCAAGAGGGTCTGATACGACCTGCTCACAAATCTGCTTAAATATGTTTACAAGTTTGGAAAATGTCTACCAATAAATCTAGAAAATGTCTGCATTAAATTGCTGTAGAATCTGCTTATGAACTTCAATGTTTAATACTCACCAGGTCTGCTAAATCTTCTTAGAAAGTCTGAATAATTTGATTATTAAACCTTAAAAAATCTGCTCACAAAGTCTGCTCACAACGTCTGCTCAGATCTGCTTTTTAATCAAAGTGATAATCAAATGATTCTATGATAAAATGATCTCCAATAACTTCTTATTTATATCCTCCAAATACTACTTGTAATGTTTCTTAGTCTGGTAGGAACATTGCTCTGATAGGAACATTGCTTAGTCTGATCTCAAAATCTGTATAATACTCTTTTATTATTGCTCATTTTTTGCTTGAAAATGAAATTTCCTTCATACTTTATTGGTGAAAGGGTCACCACTTTTCATTAGAATGGGGTCACCACTTTTCATTAGAATGGGGTCACCACTTTTCATTGTTTCTTTTGAGAATAATATATCATTTCCCAAATTGCTCTCCCTTGGATGCCCTCAAATGAAACGTTCTCTACTTTATATCTTCCAATGTGGGGGAGAGTCATACCTCTTCATCATGTCTGCCCTTTGCAATGTTTCACGACCTTTCACAATTACCACCCTTTGGAAGAGTCACAACCTTTTAGAATTACCACCCTTCGAAAGAGTCACAACCCTTCATCATTGTTTCCCTTTGGAAGAGTCACGATCTTTCAGAATTACCACCCTTTGAAAGAGTCACAACCCTTCATTGCTTCCCCTTTGGAAGTCCCTTCCTTATTCTTTTCCCATTCCTTTCTTCTTTCATCAATCCTTCCTTAATTCCTACACTCCTTTCTTCCTACTTTCAAATGAAGTTTTCTTCTCCCTTTTTATATCTCATGTTTGAGGGAGTTACAACTTTTCCTTTCATGCCTTCTGACCCTTCATTAATTTAACTAAAGTTAATTATGTTATATTTTAATTTTATTATTATTATTTATTATTAATTCGTATTTCAAAAAGGGGACATCAGATACTAAAGGAGGATAAGGTATGCAAAGTTTTTGCTTGCATGGAGATAGCGAGAAGTTTGAATGAGCTTAATAGTCATGGAATTGGAAAGCTGATTCTAAAAACTAAGATGAAGATGATGCAAAATGATAATGTATGGTTTGTCAAAGGCAATGCTCTTTCTAGCCAGTTAGCAAATAATTTCTTTCCTTCACTAACCAATAAGAGAGTATTACATATCTTAAACTTTCTGAATAGATTGTATTCCTGCAATGTACAGCAAATTGGGAATGAATTTTCAGATTTGGTTCCTTGGTCTCCACCTCACATTTCAGTACTTATAGGCTATCCTATGATGCTGATCATGAACTTTCTAGATTTTGCAGTGACTTTAGTAGTTGGGTGTATGCAATTGTGTGCTTAGGATATTTTCTATAACACTTGGAAATTGAATGTTGATGAGACCTTACCAGTCCATGGCAACAAAGTCATTCTAGTGGTGATTATGAAACAGATTTTCAGACTTATTGCTGCTAACAACTTTGAGAAGTGTGTATATATATGTTTGGAGATGTGCTGAAAACTATTTCCCATGTCATTTAGAGTGTGTTTGATGATGTGAACACAAGAAAACCAAGAACACACATTTGACGGGTTTATATGATGGGAGAGTTTTAGTTCATAATTATATCAAAGTAGAGCAACAGAAACATAGTGGCTGTAAGAGACAAGAAGATAAATTACTTATTGACTAAAGAAGCCCTACTAGTATGAGGATTTGTCATGTTGATCCTGAGTGCAATCTTGTTGGGTTTGAAAATTAGATTTGGCATGAGACAAAATTACCTTCTCATGGTTTGACTGGTAATTGCGAGTTCTCACAAAGAGGATAGAAAGCTACGAAAATTTGTTGGTTGTTCAGAGTTTCCAATTGATTACATCATAAGGATTCCCAACTTTTTTCTGGAGGATGGTTACTATGCTGGTATGCAGGAAAATGAAACAAAGACTTCACAGATATCATTGGGTGATGAGAGTGATAGTTCTCCAATATGGCCATGGGATCCAAGAATTTTAATAATGGATGGTTTGCATTTTAGCAAATTGCTTCATATTGTGACAAAGTTTGGAAGAGAATGGTTTCAATTTTATTAGGAAATGTGATGGAGCAGTCCATAGGTTCATATAGTATTAACATTCAAGTTCAAGATTGCTTGAGGGCAAGAAAGCTCAGGGAAGAGAGGACTGTAATGTGAAATTAATTAAATATTAAAATTTAAGTTGTTGAAAAATAATAAAGTTATTGACAACTTAATCTAATTATTTAATAAAGGAGCGACGAGGATGCACTCTCCAAGTGTTGAGAGACCAAAACCCTCGAGGAGGTCTTCCTAGTGGTGGAAGGCCATCCTCTATTAACCAGTGATTTAACCAATTGATGCTGCTTTCTCCATTGTTGTATGGGAAGCATTACCGTCTATAGAAGAGTTCGAGGATGCCATCCAAACAACCCCATGAACGGAGGAGAGGGCTAGGGCACAAACGTTCATTGACATTGTCCAAGACAAAATCAAGCTTCCAGATGGAGCACGGTTCGTCAAGCATCCTGTCACGATTCACAACAAAGAGAACGATAAGGGAGGTCAAGGTAAGATTTCCTCTACCGATGTTTTCACTCTCAAGCCTAATTAGGGTTTCATTTTTCCTATTTAAGAATGATTCAAAAGGGTTTGTTCTTAATATTTTTTACTAACCCTAATAGCCATAAGTTATTAGATGACAATTTTGGAAAATTGGTTCCTGCAGCTTCAAAACCTTTTCTTGGTTCTAGATGCAGTTCACGATGAGGTTTTGGCCCTAACTTTCCCTAGGTGGCTGACTATAGGGAATCTCCCAGCTTTCTTATGGAATTTGGTTCCCCAGGCTCTCGAGCCATTGGGCAGTGTTCTAAGGATGGACAAAATAAATGTCCTCCTTCCACATACAAATTCAAGGGTTCTAGTCACAATGAACCCTGGAATATATTTACCCAATGAGATTCGTTTTGACCTTGACAACCACCTGTATTCATGCCCTATCACATTCTTGGGAGGTATTGATGCTTGCTTCCTTTGAAGGAAGGAGGGCCATTTGTGGTCTTCTTGCCCCATTATCTAGAAAAAAACCCCTAATCCTAAACCAAGGGGTGCACAATCCAATAAGTCCTCTCATCCTCCAGTAGAGACTTCTAAACCGAGGCAAGTCCCCACCCTTGTTGTGCCTTCCAGTAACCCTAAGCCATCTGAATCCCCATCGGACCTTGTCTCCAAATTTGATGAGTTAAAATTGCAATTCGTCAATCAGGCCCAGCTGATTATTGTGTAGTCTTGTGACTCTAGCCCTTACCTGCCAAAACTTCCAGACATTGAATCACTTGATCTTGGTCTCTCCCCACCCTACTTGAGGCCAAATCAAAGGAATCTTAACGCCCAACAACTGGCTCTTGAAAGGATATGTAGGATATCTGATCCTAAATTCAAGTACCCTCGGTCTTCTAGATCGGATCATCCTCCCTCTGTTATTCCACCCTCTTCTAACCAGAATCTTGTTGAGAAGCCTCCCCCCCCCTACACCATGGGGATGAATGGAACTAGGGTGAAAGCATCTCAAAGGAGGCAGAGCTTGAGGAGAGGGCTGTAGAAGGATTGGAGAAGCCCAAAGGTGATTTTGATATTGCTTCATCGGCTAATAGTTTGGTAGCCATTCAAGAGGCCTATGGCTTGGATGATAAGTTATCTGATTATACTCTTGTTGTTATTCCCGCTCCTCCGCCCCTCCCCCCCCCCCAAACCTTGACCTCATTTGTCTCCGTCCACTTGTTCTCCCACCCATGATCCCACTCAAACACATGATGTAGGGGGGGAAATTTCTCATGAAGGGGCTGGTTTGGATACTATTGAAGAGGGTGAAATCTTTGAGATGGCAACTGTCCCAAGTACTGAGGCTAATAAGGACACCAAAGTTTTTGTGTTTCAAGCTCAGAAGAAGAGAAGAAGGGTGAGGACTAATAAGGTTGAGCTGAAAAGGAAGCCCCTAATGACATAAATGAGGTTCCTACCCCCAAAAAGAAAAGGGGTAGACCTCCTGGCCCTATAGGGGTAACCAAAGAAGCTAAACATCCTGGAAAACAACTTCCTAGTTGTTACAAGAGCTTCAAAACTCCTATGGATTCTGACCCTTAATTTGGTTTAGATGGACTTGAATTGTGCTTCCTGGAATGTCAGAGGCTTGGAGTTGCCTAACAGAAAATACATTATTAAAAGATTTGTAATGGCTAATAAGGTCATTGATATTCTTATGCTTCAAGAGATAAAAGCCACTGGTTTCTCTTTGGATGTTAGTCTTAACTGCATCTGGAAAGATGCTACATTATATGCTATTGCTCATCCAAAAGGCAGAGGAGATGTTGCCATCCTCATCACTCCCAAGTGGGCTAAACACATAGCTAAATGGGGTTGTTCCCCTTGCCAAAGACTGATTCGGGTTACATTTAAGGTAGGCAATTTTGAGTTTGGGGTCTGTAATGTTTATGCCCCTAATGAGCATAAGAACAAAATTGATTTGTGGAAGTGGATGATTAATCTTGATGGTATTCCTTGGATTCTTGGTGGTGACTTCAATATGGTGGAAGCTCTGCAAGATAAAGCAAGTGGAGCTAAGCTTGAATGGAAACGTTCTGAGAGATTCTTTTGGCACAAATTTCTTAATAAACACAAACATTTTGATCTGCTTGCTGGAAATAAAAGTAATCACAATGGTATCTGGTATACCTGGACTAACTTTCAACAGGGCAATAAGAGGATCTATTGTAGGTTGAATAGATTTTATGTCAATTAGGATGTGTTTAGCTTCAAGAAGGATGAGAAGGGGGTGTGTGTCAGGGTCACCCCATATACACTCTCCAATCATCATCCCATCCAAACAAGTGTTTTTCAAATTGGGAAGGACTGCCATGGCTCTAGGAGCAGAGCTGGTTTTGCTCTGAATGTAACTCTGCTGCAAGATGAAGATATTAACACTGCATTCAATATCATAAGATGGTACAATAGATTAGTTGGGAAGCAACATAGTGCAGTGGCTAGGTGGTCTCAGGATGTGGCTAGTTGGAAGACGTTGTGGCAGGTTGTAGGAAAGAAAAAGGCTAAGGATAGAAGGAGGCTTGAGGCTAATCTGCATGAAAATCTGTACATGGCAGAAGAGACCTTACTAAACAATCCAGTCAACATTGATGCCTTGGAGACAGTGACCTAGGCAAGAGACTCACTCAGGAAACTACAACATTTTCAAATACAAGGAGCCAAAACAAGGGCGAGAATGAATTGGATCAGCCAAGGTGATAAGGGATCTAAATTCTTCTTTCAAGTTCTAAAAAGAAAAGAAGCCAAATAAAGAATTGATACCATATGGGAGGAAGGCATTGAATTAAATACACAAGATAATATCATAAGGGGCTTCGCTGGTTTCTATAATAAATTGTTTACCTCATAAGACATTGGGCCTCAAATGGAGGAAGCTAGGAACAAAGTCAGTAGTTGAAAAGATTAAAAATGCTATTCAGATGTTGAGTAATGACAAGGCGTTTGGGCCTGATGGGATACCAACCGAATTCTACAAAAAAAACATTGATTGGGTTAGTGAGGAACTATATCAAGTTTACACAGAAGCCATTGGCAATAAAACACTTGGGACATATATTAATGTAGGATTGATCAAGTTGATTTCTAAAGAGGGTGATAAAACATTGATTAAAAATTGGAGACCTATTACATTACTTAATGTCACATACAAGATTCTGGCTAAAATGCTGGCATTAAGACTAGAAAATATTCTCCCCCATCTTATCAAATCAACTCAAAAAGGCTTCATTAAAGGTAGGCACATTCTTGAGAATCTTATCACATGCTGGGAGGCCATGGATTTGGCCAAAGACACCAGACAACAAGAAGGTATGCTTCTATTGGACTATGAAAAGGCATACAACTTAATTGAGTGTAATTTCATTGCAATGATGCTAAAATGTTTGGGCTTTCCTAATCATTTCTGCTAGATGGTTGATACCCTTATGTTTGGTGCCAATGCCAAGGTCGAGGTTAATGGAGTAAGGTCTGACACTTTTGTCCTTTCTAGATCAATTAGACAAGGGTGTCCTTTGGCCCCAACCCTGTTTGTTATAGCTGCTGATGCGCTCTATTATATTATCAGAGACAATTCCATTTCATAGAGGGTCAAAGGAATTGTAATCCCTAATGGGGATGAGCTCACAAATGTTCAGTTTGTTGATGATATAGAAATCACCTTTGAGCTAATAGAGAGTAATCTAAATAACCTCATGTGCAAACTAGATTTATTCTGTGCTGCCTTTGGTAGCAAGGTATCAATCCCCAAATCCATTTTATTGGGTTGGGATAACTATCCACCTAATGGGTGCAGTAAGTTTGGGCTGTTATGGGGTGGCCCAAACCACCTTGTGAAGTATTTGGGGATCCCCCTCTCAATTTGCCCAAATTTATGTGATATGTGGAATTGGATAAAAGACAAAATTGACAAGAAGCTCACCAAATGGAATAACATGCACCTTTCCTTGGCAGGGAGGTTCTAGGTTTGTCAAAAAATATTATCCTCTTACTATGCTTCAACTTGGCTTTTCACACAATCTCAATTCAACTTCATTGAAAAGAGGATTAGAGAATTTCTGTTGTCTGATGGTAAAGGAAAAAGGAAGAGACATGTGGTCAATTGGCACTGGTGTACTATGAGTAGAGATTGTGGGGGTTTGGGACTAAGGACCTCAAAACCAACGGGGTCACCTTGGCTGCTAAATGGATTGCCAAGTCTACTTCTAGAAATGAGCCCTGGAAGATTTTGATTAGAAACAACATTACAAGGGGGAAGGCTTGCCAACACTTCAGCATGCAAGGGTCTTCACTTGAGTGACTTAATGTCTGGATGTTTTGCAGTAAAGGTGATGGGGTCAAATGTATTCAAGGCAATTTGGAAGAGCTGGGAGGTTGTAAGAAAACTAGTCAGTAATAATAGCATCATTGATATGAATAAGATTAGTGGTGAGAAGTCCATATGGTGGAGCCTCAAAAGGGGAGACAAACCACTGGCTTTAATCCAAGGATGTTCTGCAAAATTCTGGGCCACTAAGGGTATCAAGCAGTTCTTTGATATCATGAAGGATGGGTATTTAATTGGTTGGGTAGATGTAATGAACCAATATGGTATCCCTCACACTCAATGGAGGACCTATACTATGATGAGGGATGCCTCTGCCAGCCTTAATCTGCCAAGAGACATGAATATTAATGATGAACGGTGCTCCCAGCTTAGATGGACAAATGGATCCTCCTTCCCTAATACCAAAGCTAAAACCCTGTATAAACTTTTGTCAGACAATCATGATATCTTTATACACCTCAACAACCAGTGGAATATAAACCTTGAACCCATCATTTGAACTAAATACTTTTCTGACTTGTGGCACGGATCCATTGAACCTTAAGAAGTCTTGTTTTCTCTGGCTTTTCTTCTTGCAAAAGTTAGCTGTCAATAGACCTACTGGGGATATAAACATTTGTTCTTTTTGTAAATGCCAGAAGTCCTTTTTGCACAACTTTTTTGACTACCTAATTGCTAGAGAGATCTGGGGAATGTTTGGTTTTGTGTTGCATAAAAACTTTAGTTTTAGTAACATTCTCTCTGGTAAATTCTTGGGCACTAGTGATAGCAGTAATTTTCTTTGGAATGTTCTTTTTGTTGAGATATTATGGCTATTTGGAGAATGAGAAATGAAAACATTCTTAATGGTAGAGCTCGAAATCTTACTGAGTCTCTCCGGAGACTCATTCATTTTAACATCTTCTCGCAGGTGACAACATTGATGAAAATAGATGAAAAAAAGGATGGAGGAGTAATGAAGAAGGAAGAACTTGCTCATAGTTACACCACTGAGAAGATCTACAAAGAGACAATCACTATGGAGCAGGCCATTCGCCAAGTGAAGGAAAAGCTATAGGAGTTGCTTGAAAAAGCAGCATTGGAAAGAGGCAATCCGGTACAGGCAGATCCAATAAATGTTCTTCCTCCACAGGTCACCCGCAACAACCAAGGGCAATAGCACAGGTCTAGAATGAGAAATTTCTTGTGTACAATGATGAGGGGCGAGGTTGGATAGCTTGGTTGCCCCGTAGAGGCTTTGATGCTTAGCTGCTCTTTGACCTTCCTTTTGTTTCTTGAACTCAGTATATGTATATGCTCTTAATGATACTGTCGTAAGTAACAAACATGTATTCTTTTTGATGTAATGGCCTAGAAGGCACAACTGGAATCTGATGTATATGTTGGTTAAATTATATTCAATAGAATTTTCTTTTTAATAAAGTATTAAAATGACTTTAATAACGAATTAAGTGGAAATTCAATAAAATCTGGTTATTATTATTATATCTATAAGTTCAAATTTAGTTAAAAGAGAGGGTAAATCAAAAGACACGAGGAAAGGAAAATCAAGACTCAAAAACAGAGGGAAAGCCAAGAGTCTTGGCAGTGGGTTATAAAAGAACAATGAGAGGTTCATTCAAGATAGGCTTGATTATGTATTTTCTCTAGGTGAGCTTGAGAGCGGTTTTTGGTTCAGGAAACCGGGGACGGAAACCCTTAGAATTTCTTTAGAATTGGATGAAAACCCAATTAGGTTGGAGATATCATCTAGTTATCTCACCTACTATAGTGCAAAGCATAGCTCAAAAGATTGTTATCAACAACTTATCGGCAAGGGCAAAAAAAGAGATATTAGCAAATATCGGAGATAAGTCGGGAACTTCTCGGGAAAATATCGGGAACTTAAAAAGTTATTTACATTTAATTAGAAATGGATTTTTTTTGCAAAATTCAATAAGGAGATGCATCTAATGAGTCAGTAAATGGGTAAATAAATCAAACAAGCTGATCTAGATATATATAAATGCAAATAGGATACAAAATCACATCCTCGCGTGGAAACAAGCTGATCTAGATGATGGTACGGTTTCTTCCATCCGTGCATACATCTAAAAGTATGGTGCAGCCAAATTCTTTCCATTGTGCTCTTTGGTCTTCTACCACATCTCTGGCCCTAGAAACAGCATCTTTGAGCAACCTATAAGCATGAAGTAAAATTAACATTAAGTACACAATTTTGATTAAAAAAAAACTTGCATTCAACAAAAATAAGTAAATTGTAAAATTGTAAATTACTAAATAGTAAACTGTAAAACATTTAAAAATTAAAACAAGTGAACTAACCTCCCACTCAAGTTTGCAGGAGTAGGCGCCTTGTAGCCCTTTCCCGCCATAGTAATTCCTCTCACAAAATTCAGCCAATAGGGACTTGCTGCAACATTGAAGGGGATGTTAAAAAACCAAAAATCGGCACATTGAATGTCAACTTGCCGATGCACATCATTGTTCCACCCAGTACCCTCCAATGATGGTTGTGCTCCAGGTGTGTTTCTGTGCACAAAAAAATTATCTATAGAAGATGTGTGTGGCGGTGGTCTACTAGAACTAGCGGAAGTCGAGGGGATGGTAGGTTTGCGGATTCGTGGGCCACGAAGAGAGCCCACTATGCCCTCAAGTGCTTCTTCTTTGTCAAGGTTGGATGGGATACCTGGTCACAACCCTCATTATTTCATATGATCATTGTTTTAGTAAAATCCAAACTAATAATGGTGATTAGAAGATAATAAATGATTCTTAAAAAGGAGATGGTGTGAGTCTGTGAGATACGTTACGATTCAGAAATGGCTGCCCTCATGGCCATTTTTGCCCTTTCCCTTTGTAACTTTTTGTCTTCTTGGGCAGCGAGCAAGACATTCATCTGTCTCTTTATTTCAACTGTGGTTTTGTCACAAACCCTTGTGTCATGCTTTTTGATCCCAGCAGGGTGGTATTTCAAACGAGATATGCCTCCACTAATTAGTTTTTCACATTTTATGCATATCATGGTATTATATTCGGGTCGTTCAAAACCATATGCCCATGCCTTGTCTCTAGCCCCTTTAGGGTGCGTGCCTACATATCCAGATGGACATGCGTCTACTGGGGCACTGGCAGACCCTATAGCTGACCCAGTTGTAGAGCTATCCATATTTGCCATTTTAATGATGAATCAACCTACACATGTCACATACAAATTGAAAAGACACAAATTTAGAAATTTAATAAACAAATTTAAAAACAAACTAAATTAGTTTAGAACTTTAAATAAGTTTAAACATAGCTGAAACTTGAAAGAAAAAAACAAAAAAAAGTGTTAGTTTATGAAATTTTTAAGAAAATATGAAATTCTTGAGAGAACTATGAAATTTTTTTGCCAAAATTGCTAAAAAATGGTGTTAGATCTTGTTCATTACGCTTTAAAACGAGTTAGAGTACATTGGAAATGGTATTATAAAGTTTGTATAAACTTAGTTGCAACTAATACAAGACAAAATGATTTTTGAAAAAAAAGAAAAAGAATCGTGAAAACTTACTTGTGAATCCAAATCTGCTTGAAAAATCTCTTCGAATCCGCTTCAAATCCACAAGAAATCGCTATTGAAGGCTTCAAATGACCTTCTTTCTCCTCCAAAACCTTTCTCTCCTCTCCAAACGTGCTCAGCCAAATAAAAAAATAATGATTTGCCCTTTTGCTGGGCATCTGAATTTATTGGCACCCGTGTGCGATAAGTTGCCAAGTTATCACGATAAGTTGGCGACTTATCGATGATAACTTGTCAACTTATCGGGCGATATTTTCAACTTATCGGCGTGCGAACTTGACAAGTTTTATCAGCCTGCAAAAGTTATCGCGATAAATTGAAATATCGCGATATTTCAATCTATGGTACAAAATATTTCAAATTTATGAAGTTTCCATTGGAGACAAATTTGCCAACTTGGGGACTTATTGCTTGTTTATACACATTGAGCACAAATGTTATATTGAAGATTTTATTTGAAATAAAGTATTATTTTGTGAGCTTTTACAAATAAAGGTTGATGCTTATTCTTGCTGGGTCGACATTTAGCTTTTACAAATAAAGGTTGATGTTTGAGGATCGAGGGCTGTTCCTCTATTAGCTAAGCAAATGTATTAAATGTGCGAAAAATGTGAAAAAAATATTGAAACTAAAAATTATTGATTTGAGAGACCAAAACTAAATATTCTAAACTCGCTAAACTTTAAGGCAACAACAACACCCTCACTTTGCAGTAGCTCTTAGATTTCTTCACTCTACACCAGGTTTTCCAAACCAACTTTGAAATTCACAGACACACGATTTTTCAACACTTTGATACCATGTGAGAAAAATGAGCAAAAAATATTGAAACTAAAAATCTCTGCACACATAATAATATTATTCCATTATATCATTCAATGTTATGTATTACAAATATATAATATGGGTTATATAACTCCTATAACAACTCCACTAATATCTCACACTAAATCTAGGTGGGTTGTTAAACCACCTTTATTCTCTCCCTCCTATTCTCACTCCTAAATCTCTACACACTTTTATGTTCACACTAATGTAATATTTTTTTCACATTCTATATACTATGAATTATATACATAAATAGGATTTTTCATATCCTATATAATAGGATGGTTGTTCTACCTCCTATGAACAGTTCCCTATATTTGTGTGTTGTTTTAACAACTCACAAACAAACGCTTGTTATATTTTAATATTAAGTTATTTCTCAACAACTTAATATTATCACACAATTCTATATAAATAACCATATTAATAATGCTTTTTTGTGAACACTAACAATACAATTGCTAGCATTCCCCCCCTTAGATTGAACATGGTAAGAACTCATACCCTAAATCTGTAGTAGTCCAACTCTTGTGGCTTGTGATGATACAAAAGAAACTCTCTCCCTCAATGGTTTTAAATAGGCTGACCATAAACCTTGACGTGTGAACAAGAACCCATCAATTGTCCACCTCGTTTGGTTTTTGGGATCCTCCCACAAACCCTTTCAAGATCCATGAATTGACTTACTTTGGTGCTTTTGTTAGCCACTATGCTTGTACATCAGGGAAGTTATATAAAAATCAACATACATATCACAATTTTGAAAAACCCATACTAGAAAAGGTTTCACATTACATTCCATAAGATGTTAAGAACACAATGTTCTTAATTGTAGTCACTCTTATCAATTGCCGCTTCTCGATCTCAAATAGCATAGACAACTGCCTCTCCTATTGGAAGCTTCCCTTGACTTTAGTCATTTTGGCATGAAATGGGAATGGAACATTGGTTATTATTCCCCCCTACAATGTGAAATTTCCACTTATTCAGACAACCAGGAACACTGGAAAGTGAATCATATGATGTTGCATGCACTGTTTGGATCTTTCTGCACATGATCACTATTGCCAATGAACGTATTCATTGAGCGATCATCTTCCAACGAAGTACGACAATTAGAGGATCACTGCAGTCATTTTCTCTTCAATACAATCATTTTTCAGCATTCACACACTATACTAAAAGGCTGAGAAAAAACCAGAGTTCCAAGAATTGCCAATGAATCGTGTGAATTGGGCGATTCACGATTCAGTTCATCCAAAACGATTTTTTTTTAATCGTGAATCGAAACCGGCGATTTTTTTCGATGAATCACATGAATCGCGATTCATGCCCATGAATCACCTGAATCGGCGCGGGAAATCGCCATGAATCGGCGGATTGCTAAAAAGTCAAGTCAAATTTAAAAAAAACACAAATATTTTCAATGTTTTTTTTTGCCTTTCCTATTTATTTAATTTCTTATACTTTAAGTTATATTTGTATAAATTATAAAATATATATACTTCAGGATGTTTGAGATAGGTTCCAGCTTCATAGGAGTTAAGATGCAGATTCTAGATTTTGGGGTTTTCGGAAAATTCTAGATTTAACCAAATTTCAGGATTCAACAAGCCTTTAGCAGGGTTACCTCCCACAATCCATCATGGCTTTCTAAGGTCAAACTGAAGCTGGCAAAAGGATTCTCAAAGGGTTTTAATTCGTTTTATCACAAATCACTTGGTTTCAACCCCATCTCTATGACAAACTTAGCTTAGCTCTCGCCCAAATCCTAGACAGACATGACTTCCCAACAGGCCAAAATCATTCAAACCTCATTTGCCGGACCTAGGGACTTGAAAACAGCCACCAACAAAGACTACCTAAGATCTAGTTATGAAGACTTTGACATTTGGCATTGATCAATGATCAAGCATCATAGATTCATACTATGAAACGATTTAGTTTTATGGATCTTCATCTTACATACATTTATGATTTGATGTCTTATGAATCTTCATCTTACATACATTCTATGATTTGACTCATTACAATCCTATGATTTCTATTTACTTTAGCTACAATTTACATTTTATGTGTAATGTATGTGATGGATTTATCATTTATGTTCCTTGTTTATGTATATTAGCTTCTATTTGATGATGTTATAGTGTGTTTAAGTTATATTCAATAAAGGGTGCATGAAATAAGTTTTAAATTGTTAAAATCTCTAAATTTCAAGGGTTTTTTAAATTTGCCGATTCATGGCCGATTCGATTCCGATTCATGGCCAATTCACGATTTGATTCGGCCTTGCTGATTCCGATCCGATTCCGATTCTCGTTTCTTTGGAAAAAACACACTGCATATTGTACATTTGTCACCATATCATGCATGTGACCCCATCGTTGATGAATGACGAGAGGTCGCTGATTGATCTCCAAGCTCTGATGCCTCCATCCTCCAATTATCTGTTGCTAGCTCAGCCGAAAATGAGCAAAAATTATTGAAACTAAAAATTTCTGCACACATAATAATATTATTCTTCTATATCATTTCAATGTTATGTTTTACAAATATATAATGAGTTATATAATTCCTGTAACAACTCCACTAACATCTCACACTAAATTCAGGTGGGTTGTTCAACCACCTTTATTCTCTCCCTCCTATTCTCACTCCTAAATCTCTAGGTGAGTTGTATTAACAATTCACTTACATTTTTATGTTCACAATAATATAATATTTCTTCAGACCATATAATATGAATTAATATGGTTATTCTACCTCCTATAAACACTCTCCTATATTTTTGAGTTGTTTTAACAGTTCACAAACAAACACTTTTATATTTTAATATTACGTTGTTTCTCAACAACTTAATATTAACGTACATAATTCTATATTATTAGCCATATTAATAATGCTATCCATGTGAACACTAACAATTCAATTCTCAACATTAAGGGTGAAATAAAGTGCTTTGTCAAGGATACAGGAATTATAATCAAATTATTTTAAGGCAATTTCAAAGGTCATTGCCGTGTGTGAGAGTTCCATCTTCTCCCACAGTGTGAACTTTTCCTTTCAGTTTGTGGCTCCATTTAGTGTTTATATCAACCCCATTCAAGAGGGATTTGCTTGCAGAAAAGGGACATTGGGGTTATTTCAGCTATTTCCTGGTCCGTATTAGCAATATGGTTTATCTTCTAATTCTTGCTTCCATAGCTGGGACGTGAGGCTTCACATAATGGACATGGGCTATCAATTACTTGTACAGGGAGGTGAGGTCTGAGTTTGGACCATATTCTGCATATTTCAGATATTAGTTAACATTTCTGAACACATCAATAGCATTTCCTGTTTCACATATATGGGCATGTCCGCTGATAATGTTTCTGAAAATTGCATGTTCACAAATGAAAGATGTAGTCCAGATTGGAGTTTAGTTTGAAGTATTCCTCTGCTCTTTGGGTACTATGTGTGGAGAAATAGGAACAACATTTTTGAGGACCATTTTGCCTTGGACGTAGGTAATCTTGCTGCGAGGAGTCTTTTTGGTGCTGAAGGTTACAGTAGTCTTTTCTGTGCATGAGCATTCTATTCTTTATATTCGTTGCTAGTTGTTGGTAGATAAACAGTGTTTTGGACAATAAATTTGCTACAGCTGCTTGTCCGTTTTCAGTACTGCATATCTCAGATTCAAATAAGGGTATTCTTCTGTATTTCTGAGCACTGGAAATCATATGTCTGCTGTTATTGATTAACTGCTGAAGAGCGTGCTTCAGATCCATGTAGAAGTTGATTTCTGAACTTCATTGGCCCTCTTTATGAGTATTTCAATATTGATGGAGCTGTAATCTACTTACAAAGTATTTCAGAACTGGCATGTTATCTAAATATTTATTTCTGTTTCACATATTGTGGAGTTCGAGGAAATATGAAAAACTTTGACTGCTGCAACCTATTCACCTCTTTGAAATCATCAATTTTCAGTGGTTTGCCTGTGTAGAAGCGATGGAAGATAAGAATCAACTGGTTACTTTCCAGAATTGAGGTCAGAAGTTAATGTATACTCATTGTAATTTATTTGAGTATAATCCAAGTTAAATGTTCTCTTCTGATTATATCTCTGAAGTTCATGCTGTTTCATGTTTTAGTTATTTGTCATTGAATGAATGCTTAATCCTGCAAGTAAAACTTTGGAATGCAACAACTTGAAACTGTGAAGAAAAGGGAAAAACAAATTTGAAGTTAGTCATTAAAAAACTCAATGCTCAGAGAACAAGCAAACTGTTTGACAGAATGTCCTAGTAGTTGAATCGGTGAAAAGGTTTGTTAAAAATTGGGTCATAACAGGGGTGGTTATTACAAAATGCAAACCATAAGTTAAGAATTACTTGGAGAAAACTCTGTGGGAAAAAGCTTCACACTGAAATAGATTTAAGACTTGTACTAATCTTTTAAATGAGTAACATTAATACAACTTCTCTCTCTAAATCATTGCAACACTTCATTGCTTCAACAACCTGTAATTAACTATTTTTTCCTTCAACACAAACACTAAAATATATAGGCATAAAGGGAACCACAAATCACAAATGGTCTTAAAAACCATTTAGGAGTAAATCACAAAAATAAGAAACTTCCTCTTCCAACTTGTGGTTTTATCTGCCTCTTAGTAATGTGTTGATGCAAACTAACAAATCTTCCTTATCTTCTTTAAGCTTTCATTCAACTTCCCTTTTTTCTTGCTCTTTCTACTTTGACAACTGAAAAACACCTTACAAATTGTCACAGTTGCATTTAGCAACTTCACGACAACTAAAAGTTAATTACAAATGGCGAATTAATAAATAATGATGAATATGTTAAATGCAACGTTTAGACATTTTCTCAAAATTTTACTAGCAACCTATAGTGGCTATCATAATATTCTTAACCATTTGGATGACCTGCCATAAAAAATCATATACAGACAAGCCAACCTTGGTTATAATTGGCCCTCTCTTATTGCTTTCAATGTTGACAGACTTTTGAAAACCCTGAAGGAAACTCACAGTTGCCTTAATTGCACAAATCCTTTGCTTTTTGCCCTGGTTCTCATTGCATGTCTGAATATAAACCCCTATTTGTTAAGGTCTCTTATATTTAATCCTAATTTAACCTGCATAATTTCATTACAGAATTGAACCCCGAGGGAAATATAATGTTTGCAATAATAACGACAAGGATAATTCATTGTCACAGACATCAGGAATTTGGGATATTATTTCACTGCTTCTAAAACTTGGAACAGTAAAGATCAAGTTACTCAAACAGACTTGTTGTTTAATGAAACATGAGCTTGCCCATTTGGTAGGGACAGTTCTGATATTTATATTCTATACTTTGTATGCTATTTGCATTGTGATTGCAAGATTTAATAACTCAGAAGAACTTGTTCTATATATCTTCCAATACTTCGCTCTTGTATGTTTCCCAGTTTAGCCATAGTATCTAAGTTTCCCAAAGGGGTAAATGAATGGAGAATTAAACAGTAATTCTCTGGTAGGCCTGGTTGTGTATTGAAAATGTTATAAATTGCTGTGACAGCTTCTGTTAGTTTTACACATAAACTCAATATCTGCTTACACTAAGTACAAAAAACAAGAATTGGAGTAGCTTGTATAATCATTAGTTTGGTTTGTCAAGGGTTGTCTGTTACAAGAGATTTTATGTATAAACAACGAATGTCTTCTGTGGCAGGATATATTAAATACAGCTGGATTTACTCCTACCAACGATAAAGAGTATCTAACTTCCGATTTAGTTACTGCAATTAGTAAAGCTGTAGGAGCAATACCATCTGTTGTCTGTTCACATGGTCAGCTAGAGGAACTACGACTTTGCTTTTACAAGGATTTCAAGGTTTGGTTTGGATTGTTTTGCAGTATAGTAGCCTTACTAGTTCACATGGTATCTCACATTAAGTTGTTTTTTGTCTTCATCAGCCACGAGATTGCAACTCAACGTACACATGGCAGAATGAGCAATCTTGCCCTCAGCATGTTATGATACCTCAGTATTTCCCATCTGGCGTTGAATCTATTTAATTCCAAGGAAACGTACCATCCAATGAAGCATCTGAAGAGTTTATTAACAGCAATTTTATATGTAATTTATAACCACATCGTAAGTTTTTACTAAAATGTTCTTAGTTTCTAATTTCTAATAATCTTATTATCCTTGCAACTTGTATGCTATTTTTTTGGAACTACATATTTGATGCTATTGTTCTGCATTGCTCTTTCTATTTGGAGGACTACTCACCATGCATCAGAGGGTGATCCGATATCCTCCACCCGTTAATTTTATTGTGACTAAACTGCTTAGAATTTATTTAGTACTTTTACAGGAAACATTCAGCATATATTGTATAGTTCTGCAAATTATTTCTTTGTTCCTAACTGACCACCTTCTCGATTCTCAAGTGGTTATTGTCTATTGCTTCATACTAGTGGATTGATTAATTTTTTTGTCTTTAGAATAAAATTTAGATTGTGATATTGCTATTAGGATTCAATTGTGTATTTTTGAGTCAAACTCATTGACCCATGTATCATCAGTACTGGTTCACAAGAACCCATCTCTCTTGAGAATGAATGGAACACTTAACACAAATTGCATCTTGGTGATGCTTACAGCTATGAAACATTGGGCCTTCCCAAGAGGTCACCCATCCCTGTACTACTCCAGCTCAAGTGCGCTTAACTATGGTGTTTCCTCCTAGGTTAAGCCCACTTAGCTTGCTACCCCCATTTGCAAAACCTTCAACAAGTGTTGCACCTTACAACTATCCATTATAGTAGTGCTTCACAAGAACCCATCTCTCATGAGAATGAATGGAATACTTAACCTTCCTTGCATCTAGGTAATGTTGATAGAGGTGAAGCACTAGGCCTTCCCAAGAGATCACCCATCCCACTACTACTCTAGCTCAAGTGTGCTTAACTATGGTGTTTCCTCCAAGGTTAAGCCCACTTAGCTTGCTACCCCATTTGCATAACCTTCAACAAGTGTTGTGCCTTACGAACTATCCATTATAAAGCCCCTTTAGCTCATCAAGTGATAAGTAGGAGATATTTTCTACAAGAAGTCAAATTATGATATTGCTATCAGGGTTCAACTATGTAGTTTTTGAGTCAAACTCATTGACCCATGAATCATGAGTAGTGGTTCACAAGAACCCATCTCTCACGAGAATGAAAGGAACACTTAGCACTCATTGCATTTAGGTGATACGAAGGTGAAGCACTGGGCCTTCCGAGTAAGCACTCATTGCATTTAGGTGATACTAAGGTGAAGCACTGGGCCTTCCGAGTAGGCCACCCATCCCAGTACAACTCCAACTCAACTTAACCATGGAGTTTCCTCCAAGGTTAAGCCCACTTAGCTTGCTACCCTATTTGCAAAACCTTTAGCAAGTGTTGTGCCTTATGAATCATCCATTATAGAGCCCCTTTAGCTTACCAAGAGATGAGTACGAGATATTTTCCATAGCAAGTCAAATTATGATATTACTAAATCAGATCTAAACTAAATCAGAACAGTGAATTTAAACAAATCAGAATAAAAGAGACAACACATTTACCCTGGGAAACCTCTAGGAGGAAAAACCCAGCATTCAGATCCAATTAATTTTGCTTCTCAAATTGACTCACAATAGCATCGTAGTGGATTTGCTGAGGATCCCCAATCCACGAAGCAAATCAAATGTAGTAGACTGATTCAAATAATAGCCCAGATGTAAGTCCTCAATCGAATCTCTGCCTTGTGAATGGATGCCCAGATGTGTATGTTGCTACCAAGATAGATTCACCATGAATTTGCTGTAAATACAAATCAGATCCTAGATCAGGTCTCCATGAATTTGCTGTGTCTATGTAGTCTAGATCAGATCGCAATGCATATCCACTGTTTAGAGCAAATCACAATATATATATGCTGTTGGAGCAAATTTGTATTCGTTGTTGGATTTATGATCCTCAAGTGTGTTGCTGTAGTGTTTTTTTGCAATACACAAAATCGTCATATATATGAGGAAGAAATATTTAAAGGCAAGGTTGGCCTCCTTGAAATATTGAAACTTGGCACCAAAAATTTGGGCCCATTAATTATTTAAATCTCCAATTAAGTCACAATAAATTATTTATTTAATTCTCCCAATTAAATAAATAATTAATCCATCCATAGATAATATTATTTAGTTCTCCTTAATGTATTTTTTAATTCTCCCACTTAAATAATTAATTCATTATTTGAAGTCTCCTAATTAAAATAGATAAATTATTTAATTCTCTATATTATTTAATTCTCTAATTAAACAATAAAATATTTAATTCTCCACTTAAATAATTTAATCTCTATATTATTTAATTATCTAATTAAATAATAAATTATTTAAGTCATAATTTTAATTTTCTAATTAAAATGATGTGAAGCTAGATTCCGATCTAGCTACCAAACATTAACACTCTCTCTTAGCTAGAGAGCATTCTAGACCTTACCATACCTTTCCATCATGCCTACTCACAGAGGATGGATCCACCTTACATTGCTCGCAGAGGGTGGAAGAGGACAAGCCTCAAAAGGATCACCTTGCATTGCCCGCAGAGGATGAACTTCAATTACAACATCACCTTGCATTGCTTGCAGAGAGTTGTAACAAAGAAAATACATAAGTACATCTCCACCTTGCATTGCCCGCAGATGGTGGTCAATAACATATCTTCTCTCAAGGAAGATACAATACAATGTAATATCATACCATACCATAACACCTTGCATTGCTCGCAAAGGGTGGATAATACAATATAATCATAGTACATTAATGAAGTTGATACTCCTTAGCTATGACTACATCCATGGTCTCATCATCGTGGCTACTCCCATGAGCAATAATTAGATGTCACCTCATTGTGACTTTAATTATCACAAGATATCCACTTGATATCTACTACATAAAACCTTATGACACGAGTCCAAGGTTCACTCCCTCTGAATCAACAAATCGGGATCTTGATACATCTGCTAATTAGCTTCCTCTATCAAGGAAGCAATCCTTTCTGAATTTACATGAATTGAAGGAACAACATTCCTTTCAATTTGTACAAGAAGTATACATAGAAATCACAACAATTTGAGCCACGTGGAAGGGAACGAGTCCTTGACATAGGAGTCATTCCACTTACAATTTGCCCATAGAGACTTATCACAGTCAAAGTACAACAAGACACTTGGACACTATTAACACAAAATGTTGCTATGACATCTATAGAGTAAGAACAAGTGTAGTTAGAGGAACATTTCCTGTGGCCCCAAGAAGTCAAGACGAGTCCCAAGTTACAACCTACTTCAAAAGTGATCTCAACTTAATCTTAAGGCAACAACCTTAGCCCGAGTCTTCTTCAGAATGCATCGGGTTTTTTTTCCCTCTAGATTCGATCTCTCATCGTGCTTATGTTTTTCAATCCATCCTGATCAAGAATCATTTCAGAGAGATTAGTAACAAATCATGGAATTAAACCTTATAGAAGAGAAATTGTAATGCATAAAGAATGCTTATCTCCATCTGAGATCAATAGTGCTGAGATTGTCAATCATCAATTTCTCATATCCTTATGAGAGATACTACATTCTAGGAGATTCAAACCCTTCAATGGTAGGTCAACACATAATCACATCTCCATAAGTATTCATGTCAAGTTAGAAGCATCCAAGACAATATAGATAATATGAATGACATGGACACTATCAATAACATATTACAACCAAGTATGGTTACTCAACTTATAATGCATGCAAGCATTCATCATATGAATATATAGAACCTTTAGATAAGAAGATAATGATGTATCAGGGCCAATAACAGAACTAGCTTGTGACATACAACATAGCAATATCTAAGTTTCATAAGTCAAACATTATATTAGCTCATAGCTTGCCAATCTGATCACATTTATGAGGATGACAAATGAGCAAGAGGAGTCAAGTTATTTCTGCAACTTGACATTCTTGACCCAAATTAAATTACTCACCTTAACCTAACCATGTCTACAATCAGCTCACAAAAGAAGGATAACATCCAAATAGGAAGACTTAAGCAATAGAGATCAAGGATACAACTGCACATCATCAGATATGTTATTACCAAGAAAGTTCTAAGTCATCAATAGTACATCATTACCATAGTCAGAGGGTGACACATTTAGTGATATACCTAACAAGTTGTCAGTAATTTTCACAAGACGAAAGTCAATACCACTTGGAGCAATAGTCTGGAATAATACTTTCTTACATCTAAACATTTACTCCACTAACTATTCAGCATTAATGTTACAAGGTTCTAGAATAAGCAAATACTTATCAATCCTTGTTTATGGAGTCATCCTTCAAGTTAATATTTACATCCAACTTCCACTCTTTAGCTACAACATTAGTTCACTTTTGCAAAAATGGACCCATAGCACAATCAAAGTGAAAGAAAGAGCTGAATAGTTCAAAACTATGAGGTTAACTGCCATCATACAGAGATTGATTAGAACAGTTAGTATAAGGATTTGTATAATGCCATCCCAATAATCATTCTTCCTAAAACATGACATAGAACAACATTCTTTGCTTTTGAAGGTTGAATAAAATAGAGAGATGACTGGGCCTAATCTGAACAGAAACCATCATATTACAAGATCCATTATGTAAGTCAAATTGTCTTTCCACTAAAAATTAGATGAGAGCATTAATACTCAAGAATACACCTTGAATGGCTGAGCACAAATGCATGGTCAAAAGAACCAAGACAACTGAACCAATTTTATTCAATTAGTCAAAATCAAGAAAATATTATGTAAGAACCCAGGACAAAAATACATCACAGTTAAAGGAAGTGTTCTTACACAAGAGCAACAGAGAAAGACTACAGATAATATGACAAATATCATGAAGGTTCATAGCCCTATATGACAATCTTATACAATTATAAACATTCATAGGAAAATACAGTCCATATGAAAAAACGATATGATGCAAAACAAAACAACAAAACCTTCCAAGAAAATTTATAACTAGATATAAGGCCACAATCCTCAAATTTGATCAAGGACAAATTTAAGGACAGAGTAAGAGGTTTTGATGAAATCTTCCATGATCTTTTGAAAAAATGCATCAGAACCATAAAGCATCAAGGATTAGATCATAATAGTTAAGGATCACAGACTACTGCGCCAAAAATCCATAAGCTTGCAACAGAAAAATGAATCTAGAACTTATTATGAATTTTGTCAAGTCAATCATTAACAATTCATATCATGAGTTTCACATTATTCCACCATAGAGGACAAAATATCAATGAGCATAAGTTAGGGTTAGAACAAGGGCAATGCTCAAGCCTTAGGATATCAATTAGACTAGGTGCACAAAATCCACATATGATAAACAATTTTTGATGAAAGGGTAGTAGGCTTAGAGTGAAAATGATTGCCCTAGATAAGATCTCAAACTAGGGTTGCAAATAAAGCTCAACCTAAACGGTCCCTTCTTAACAAGAGATAAAAGAGGAGTGAGAAGACCTGTATCCAATGACCTTGCCATAGTATCATTGATGCCCTCAATCTGTAGACAATTGGACTTTCTGATTCACTTCAAATCTAATCTGCAAGAGAAGTACATGATCTTCCTACAAGCTGTTTAGGCTCTATAGTAGGAACTTGGCTCTGATACCATGTTAAATTTTAATTTAATCAAATCTAAACTAAATCAGAATAGTGAATTTAAACAAATCGTAATAAGAGACACAACACATTTACCTTGGGAAACCTCTAGGAGGAAAAACCCAACATTTAAATCCAATTAAATTTGCTTCTCAAATTGATTCACAATAACATCATAGTGGATTTGCTAAGGATACCCAATCCATGAAGCAAATCAAATGTAGTAGACTGATTCAAATAATAGCCCAGATATAAGTTCTCAATCGAATCTCTGCCTTGTGAATGGATGCCCAGATGTGTATGTTGTTGCCAAGATAGATTCACCATGAATTTGCTGTAAATACAAATAAGATCCTAGATCAGGTCTCCATGAATTCGCTGTGTCTATGTAGTCCAAATCAGATCGCAGTGCATATCCACTATTTAGAGCGAATTACTATATATATATATATATATATATATATATATATATATATATATATATATATATATATATATATATATATATATATATATATGTTGTTGGAGCAGATTTGTATTTGTTGTTGGAGATATGATCTGCAAGTGTGTTGCTGTAGTATTTTTTTGCACAAAATTCTCATATATATGAGGTAGAAATATTTACAAGGCAAGGTGGGCCTCCAAGGCCGACCTTGAAATATTAAAACTTGGGGCCAAAAATTTGGGCCCATTAATTATTTAAATCTCCAATTAAGTCACAATAAATTATTTATTTAATTCTTCCAATTAAATAAATAATTAATCCATCCATAGATAATATTATTTAATTCTCCTTAATGTATTATTTAATTCTCCAATTAAATAATTAATTTATTATTTTAATTCTCCTAATTAAAATAGATAATTTTTTAAATTCTCCACTTAAATAATTTAATCTCTATATTATTTAATTCTCTATTCTTCCAATTAAATAAATAATTAATCCATCCATAGATAATATTATTTAATTCTCCTTAATGTATTATTTAATTCTCCAATTAAATAATTAATTTATTATTTTAATTCTCCAATTAAATAATTAATTTATTATTTTAATTCTCCTAATTAAAATAGATAAAGTTTTTAATTCTCCACTTAAATAATTTAATCTCTATATTATTTAATTCTCTAATTAAACAATAAATTATTTAATTCATTATTTTAATTCTCTAATTAAAATAATGTGAAGCTAGAATCCGATCTAGCTACCAAACATTAACATAGGCCACCCATCCCAGTACAAGTCCAACTCAACTTAATCATGGAGTTTCCTCCAAGGTTAAGCCCACTTAGCTTGCTACCCTATTTGCAAAACCTTTAGCAAGTGTTGTGCCTTATGAATCATCCATTATAGAGCCCGTCTAGCTTATCAAGAGATGAATAGGAGATATTTTCCATAGCAAGTCAAATTATGATATTACTAGAAGGATTCAACTGTTTAGTTTTCAAGTCAAACTCATTGACTATGTATTATGAATTGTGGTTCACAAGAACCCATCACTCATGAGAATGAATGCAACACTTAGCACTCATTGTGCCTAGGTGATGCTTACAGAGGTGAAGCACTGGGTCTTCCTAGGAGCTCACCCATCCTAGTACTATTCCATCTCAAGCGTGCTTAACCATGGAGTTTCCTCGAAGGTTTAACCCACTTCACTTGCTACCCCATTTGCAAAACCTTCAACAAGTGTTGTGCCTTATGAACCATCCATTATAGTGCCCCTTTAGCTCATCAAGTGATAAGTAGGAGATATTTTCCATAGCAAGTCAAATTATGATATTGCTATCAGGATTAAATAGTGTAGTTTTTGAGTCAAACTCGTTGACTCATGTATCATGAGTAGTGCTTCACAGAGAATGAATGGAACATGTAGCACGCATTGTATATAGCTGATGCTCATAGAGGAGAAGCATTAGGTCTTCCCAAGAGGTCACCCATCCCAGTACTACTCTAGTTCAAGTCCACTTAACCGTGGAGTTTCCTCTAAGGTTAAGCCCACTTAGCTTGCTACCCCATTTGTAAAACCTTTAGCAAGTGTTGTGCCTTATGAACCATCCATTATAGAACCCCTTTAGTTCATCAAGTGATAAGTAGGAGATATTTTCCACAAGTAAAATTATGTTATTGCTATCAAGATTCATTTTTTAAAAGTTTTTGAGCCAAACTGATTGACCCATTTATCATGAGTAGTGGTTCACAAGAACCCATCTCTCATGAGAATGAATGGAACACTTAGCACTTATTGCATCCATGTGATGCTCACAAAGGTGAAGCACTAGGCCTCTGGATTTCACCCATCCTAGTACTACTCCAGCTCAAGCATGATTAACTTTTGAGTTTCCTCCAAGGTTAAGCTCACTTAGCTTGCTACCTCATTTGCAAAAGCTTCAACAAGTGTTGTCCCTTATTAACCATCTATTATAGCGTCCTTTTAGCTCATCAAGTGATGAGTAGGAGATATTTTCAACAAGTCAAATTATGATATTGGTATTGGGATTCAACTGTTTAGTTTTTTAGTCAAACTTAGTGACTCATGTAGCATGAGTAGTTGTTCATAAGAATCCATCTCTCATGAGAATGAGTGGAATACTTAGTGCTCATTGCATCTAGGTGAGGCTCACAGAAGTGAAGCACGAGGCCTTTCCATGAGGTCACCCATCCCAATACAACTCTAGTTCAAGTGCGCTTAACCATGGATTTTCCTCCAAGGTTAAGCCCACTTAGCTTGTTAGCCTATTTGCAAAACCTTTAGCAAGTGTTGTGCCTTATGAACTGTCATTATAGAGCTCCTTTAACTCATCCAGTGATAAGTAGGAGATATTTTCCACAAGTCAAATTATGATATTTTTATTAGGATTCAATTGTGTAGTTTTTGAGTCAAACTCAAGAATCAGTCTCTCATGAGATTGGATGGAACACTTAGCAGTCATTGCATCTGAGTGATGCCTATAGAGGTGAATCACTGGGCCTTCCCATGAGCTCACCCATCCCAATACTACTCCTACTCAAGTGCGCTTAACCATAGACTTTCCTCCAAGGTTAAGCTCACTTAGCTTGCTATCACAAATGAAAAACATTCAACTAGAGTGTTGTGCCTTTTGAACCATCCATTCTAGAGCCTCTTAAAGCTCATCAAGTAATAAATAGGAGATATTTTCAACAAGTAAAATTATGATATTGCTATCAAGATTCAAGTGTGTAGTGTTCAAGTCAAACGCATTGACCCATGTATCATGAGTAGTGGTTCACAAGAACCCATATCTCATGAGAATGATTGAAATACTTAACACTCATTTCGTCTAGGTGATGCTCATAGAGGTGAAACATTGGGCCTTCCTAGGAGGTCACCTATTCCAATACTACTCCATGGTTAATCATGCTTAACCATGGAGTTTCCTTAAAGGTTAAGTTTACTTAGCTTGCTATCCCATTTGCAAAACCTTCAGTAAGTGTTGTGATAAATGGGCTCTATAATGAATGGTTCATATTGCAAAACACTTGTTGAAGGTTTTGCAAATGGGGTAGCAAGCTAAGTGGGCTTAACCTTGGAGGAAATTCCATGGTTAAGCATGCTTGAGTTGGAGTATTACTGGGATGGGTGACCTCCCGGGAAGGACCAATGCTTCACCTTTGTGAGCATCACCTAGATGCAATGAGTGCTAAGTGTTCCATTCATTATCATGAGAGATGGGTTATTGTGAACCACTACTCATGATACATAGGTCAATGTGTTGACTAAAAAACTACATAGTTGAATCTTGTTAGCAGTATCATAATTTGACTTCTTGTAGAAAATATCTCCTACTTAACTTAGATTGCTTTAGTTAAATTTGTATTTAGACATGGGCTCATTTAGTTTGGCCCATATAATTGACATTTGGAACATGATGTCTCGAGTATACATTCTTGTTAAGACTAGAAACCTTCTTCATGGTAATTATAAATTGAGTTCAAAATTTGATTGAACTTCACTCAGTGAGGTTGCAATGCTCATGCTTAGAAACAAGTGCAACTATTTATTCAACTATCCAACATTGAAGGGTTTGGACATTTTGAGTATTGATAATTTACAAACAACAATTGAACATGAATTCTTAATGGTATACAGTCAAGATGTCAAGCTAGTGTAATCCAATTTACTTTGCATTTAACACCATTCAAAGGCTTTTATATTGTATATTATAATTGCTTTGTGTTCATCCCTTAATATTCACGTTCTTATTTATACCCACGAAATCGATGATTATGGCCATCAAATATTACATCTCATTAAGACAATGAATGTTGAAGCCATGAATCTTCATTATGATTAACATTAAAAAATAATTGACTGAAACAACATTAAATGAACAACTTTCTTAAGATCTATTATAATGCAAGGTCTATAAAAAAATCAAAGGATTTATCATATTATGCAAGGCAATACAATGTGAATGCCTTGCCTATATAAGAATGCTGATTACTTTGGCTATTGCCATTCACCAGCAAACATTCTCTTGTGCATTAGTTAACATCACAATACAAGATGATAGCATGCTAGGTGTTTTTTGTTTTGTGGTTAGCTTCATATTTCATTTAGTGTCTTATGGGATGAGACCCCAGTAGTTGGGTGTGTTAGACTTTTGTCTAGCTAACATATTATAGATGCATTTTTCATCAAATTAATAAATTATTTGTTAAATTTAATATATCATTTTCAAATTCTTATAATAATTATCTATACAAAATTATAAGTTTAATGAAGCCTAATTAATCAATTGTTTCTAATTGTTAATTTTATTTTCTAAATAACTTTTTTTAATAAAAAATTCAGATTAATATTTTCATACTTATTTTATTATAAAAATTATTTATCTACATCATGATTGCTTTATAAACATTAGTATTATGAGAAGATATTTCTAGGATTGATAGATTATTAGATATTTTTAAAGTTTCTTTACATTTAAAAAAATAAATATATGTAAAATCATTTTTTCTCTTTTTATTTATAATATTGTAAATAAAGTGTATTTTTTATATGATATAAACTATACTTTTTGTGTGTGGATAAAAGGTCATAGACTAATACTTTGTATTAGTATCATCAAAAAAGTTTACATTTAGTTACAAAATGTCTTCACTGGATCCAGAGAGATAGGACCAAAGATGCCTTCTAAAAACATATCGACTTTATAATAATGTAAACCTAAGAAACATCCAACTAAAGAAATACAACACTAACCAAAACTACCTTTAAACATACTAAAACTGTTCAAAACTATTAGTAGTAGGCTAGACTAAATCGAACTCAACGATAGATCAAAGTTTGAAAGCCAATTGTACTAATTTCTTATTTCTTAAAATATAGGTGATAAAATCAATTAGCTATTTTAGAGGAATGTGATTCACACTATTTGAATTTAATTAAATACAAGTTTAAATAAAATATTTTTACAATATCATTACAAGCATTAAAGATCAAAAGTTAAATGAAAAAAAACTCAATTATTCTATGTATTCTTTATAACTAGAATTTTGTATATATTTTTGAAATAATTCTATTTTTAATACTTCTTAATATATAGAAAATAATAACTTTTCAACATAAATTTGAATATTTTTCTTTGCGCATAAATCTCTAATTTGGGTAGGTATAATTGCCCCTAAAATCAAATTTTGATTCCTCATTTAAAAATGTCATAATATATTGTTAGTAGTTTTTATGTTTTTTTCTTTCTAATTAGTTATAGAGATATTCATAGATATAGTCCACTTAAAAACCTAGTACTCATAATTTTGTATGGATGTTAGAAAAGTTTGTTTTAAGCATATTTTACTTTTGCATGACTACTTTGTTAGTAATCATGATTTTTTCCATGTCTTGTATGTTGTCCTCAATTTTGAATGCACAAAATTGAACAACCCTACACAATTGTCTCATGAATTCGTAGGTGAAATTCTCTAAGTTTGGTGTTACAAATGATATTTTACGAAGGCAATCAGTTATCCCTTGAATTGTCTTAAGTTTTATGTCCTACGAACACCATTTTTTAAGGTTTACGTAGAGTATTTCTTTATCTTTCTTGTTGTGATGGGCTTTTCTTGCTTGACTGCAGGTACTCAATTTTTTTGAAACCTTCAAGCCCTTTTTCAAATTTTCTTAATTGTTTGGTTTGTTTTCATTCTAGATTTTTTTCTTTTTAAATTCCACTCGTTTTGAGCTATCTTAGACTTAAATCATAGCTATATTTTAAGAGATAACAAGGAGTCAAGTAACCTGCAGGTAAGGTTTTTAATCCTATATGCAAGTCCTTATTCTTTGTTTAAAAGCTTGTGATGCGGAAACAAAAGTCCATCAATGCCTCTTAAGTCATGTCAAATGGGCTTTTTGTCAGTCATTACATATCATCTTGGGTGTCCTCTACTTGCGACATAAAATGAAAACTCCACCATTACATATTTGCAAGGAAATATGTGAACTTTAATGATATTTTAACACATTGGTGGGCTTTTTATGCCTCATCACATGGCTTCTCTTTTAAAGTTAAAATGCTTGTAAAGGTGCAAAAAAAACCCGTCTTTGGAACAAAAGAATGTTTTTAATAAACTAAGTCATGTCAAGTGGGCTTTTAAAGCTTGTTTGCAAGTGCTATCTTTGTTTTAAAGGAAGACATGTTATGATTGTACTGATGTTACTAAAGTCTGTCAAGGGCATATACAAGTTATTTTAAAAAGAGACCAAAGATGTTTTGACTTGCAAACAAATTGATAAAGCCCGTCCAAATGCAAGGTGATGATTTTTAAAGACATTACAAATGCATTTGGAAATAAAAAGTCCATTTTCCATTCAAGTCCCTATTTCTAAGTCAAAAAATGACTTGCAAAGGCCCATTAAAACCCCATCATTGGCCATATAAAGGATAGACGACGAGTTTGATATGCATTTCATGCTTTAAAGCTTGTGTATGACATAATCGATTTGTAAATATATCTCCAAGGCCTGCCATCGTTATTAAGATATGTTTTTATCTTGTGCATGGCTGTTAGAAGTTTGTCCTAGTTGTTTTAGCACAATCTTGTCTTGTATTTCGACCTTGAAAGCCCATCACTGGTCTTCGATGCTTGCAACATTGATTTAAAGGACTGTCCAGGGAAAAGTCATCCATTTTCTATGTGGAAGAAGTTATTTTAAACTTGCAACAACAATTGTAAATCCCGTTAGGGAAATTTTAATCATTTACAACATTCTCTCTTCAACAAAAATCGTGTGCTTCCTCTATAGACACCATTTTTGACATCCATTACAATTTGGCTTGCATTCTCAAGAAGAAACCATATTTTGCAAGTTTGAACTAGTCTTTGGAGTGCTATTCTCAAGCATTTCATTTCTCATTCATGGCCATTTGTCACAAAATGCTTATGCATTGAGAATGCATTGATTTGGTGAGAAGATTTGATCAAACTCTTTTGTCTATATAGCTACAAGTTGGAGGTATTTCCCTATATTCGAAATCATCAAAATTTGGGTGATTTTCTTCAAATTTTCAAGAATTCTTCTTCTTCATTGCATTTGTGATTCTAAAGAAGAGGTATGCTTTCATTTTTGAATTATTTTTCATGCAAGTTAGGGCTTCTTTGGTTTATTTTAATTTCTTGCTTTGTATATATGTTTTTGGAGTTACAAATCATTTTTAGATTTGTAGCCTTTGTTTGAATGTATTGTTTTTCAAAACAATACGTGTTCTTCCCCAAATTGCAATACATGATCTTCCCCTCAAGAAAGAGCTCCAAGCATGTGTTTTTCCTCTACTTGCAGTGGGGATTAAAAACCCCATTTGTGAGGTCTTGCCAATATAGAGATAAGATTTTCCCCTCGTAATTGGAACTAAAAACTCCACTTGCAAGTGTTTTCGAAGAGCATTTGAAGTCTCTTTCCAACCTACAAGTGGACTTTAAAAACTTGTTTGCAAGCAGAAAATTCCTTTCAAATGACTTGTAATGAGAATTAAAAACCCCTCTTATGAGTAAACATTCTTCCCACTTATATATATATATATATATATATATATATATATATATATATATATATATATATATATATATATATATATATATATATATATATATATATATATATATATATATATATATATATATATATATATATATATATATATATATATATATATATATATATATATATATATATAGACACACACACACGCACGCTTGTGTATCTCATTCCCATGTTAACCACTTACTTTTTATCTACCTACATTGTTCCTAAAAAACCCCATTTTCAACCTTTCTCCCACTTAAATAACTGATTTCTTCCATTTGCCTTCATTTCTAATTTCTCAAAGGCCTCCCATTCATGCCTAGTGTGCATACACTTTCAGATCTGCAAAGATTGAGCCTCTAATTGTGTCTTATGGATTCATCCGTGTCTTATGGAGATGTTCCTACATTATGGGATTTTCATGTTACAACTATATCCACAGGTGTTCTTGCTATGTTAGAAGATCCAATCTCTCCAAAAGGCAAGAAGAAAATGAAGTATCAGTATGACAAATACCAAAACTCTATCTAACCTTCCCAAGTTACCTCTTATTTTTATGAGATTAGAGACATGGAACTTGGGCATCTAGACATGGTTGAATTTATCAGAAGGGTGGAAACCTCCACAAAGGATGAGATGGCTCCTGTTATTTAGAGTCATATTAACTTGGTTTCCACATTTCTAGTAGCTTCCCTAGAACTCGAGTTCATGATGGCATGTGCGCAACACTTTGATTTTGAATCTAGGACCTTTAGGGATGATGATGAGAACACCATTATCAATATAGATCTAGAAACTATTGATAGAATCTTCAAGGTCCCACATGTTCTAGTGTGGATTGATATGACAAAAGAAAAGGTCTTGAAGAGATGGAATGCAAGGAAACATGATTGCATAAAGTACATAAATGAAAACTGTTTAGTGAAAAAAAGAGTCTCTTTGTCTAGATGGCCAAAGGCAGTCCATGGGCCATACTCTCGTGAGGAGATCAATGAATTGATCACCTTACTCAGTAGGATCATGGGCCTCAGGGAGTCCAATGTCTTCAAATCTTGGATGTAAAAATTCATCTCTTTGATTGTGAGGTCTGAGAAGATCTTTTGGAGTGAATTGATCAGTGATACACTTTGTGAGCAGCTATTTCAAGTTACTAAAACCCTCACTTTTTACATGAATTCATACTTGGTTTACATTGCAGCTTCCTTGGGATCTTTTTATGGTCTCTTGACCAAGGGAGACAAATCATTAGTGTTGAGTTGGGAATAGTACAAGTAGTTAACCTTGAGGCCAAGTTGGGTTAATCATTCGTATTTTTTTTGGATATTTTTTTTGGCAAAAAGTAAATGAATATATTGGTTTCTTGTTTCTCCAGTTTTCTAATTTCACTTACATGAGCCCTGGCTATTTTAGAGGAGAGCCTTGCACACTTCCTTGTTACACCATTGACAGGATCATCCTGATGTAACTTGCAAGACAACTCATGGTTGTCCAAGCTTACAAGTATACTCTACATAGGCTTGGGGTGGGGATTTATTTACAAAACTTTCTTAAGATTGGGGGATACATCTTGACCACTATTCATAAGGCTAAATATATGGAGATTGAACATCAAGAAATCACCCTCAATAGGTTCATTTCTAGAAGTTATTTTGATTACCAAGGAATGAATGATAAAATGAAAAGAATCTTTTCACACATTCATCGCTTTGAGGACATTAGGATTGACATGTAGACCGAGCTAGATATTAGGAAGATGGTATACTCCAGAAGATCCTTAAGAATATTATAGAGTTCAACCTAGCTCAGATTCCTGATGGTATTGAGGATGATGATGACATCCTAGATCTTGAGCACTACAAGCATCGAGTTGAGAGCCTTCCTATTTTTCCGCCTTCCTGGTCATTGAAGGAAAGTACATCTATCTGGGATATATTTCAGCGTATCTTAGCCAACACAAATATATGGCTAAAGAAAAGAGGTCTTAAGTGCATCAAGATAAAAAAAGGGAAGGACTTTGACCTTGCTGGTCCAATTGAGCTAAAATCAGAAATCAAGTAAAAGGCTAAGGATGAGGCTTTGACATCAAAAGTTACAAGGATTCAAAACCTCACAATCAAAGGGGGCAAAGCCACAATCAAAATACCTGAGACAATTGTTGCAACATAAAAGGAAGTAGCAGAACCTAAGAGAATTCATCTGATAGATAGTGAAGATGAGTTGTTGGATGATGTCACTCTTGAGGTATCTCATCCTAGAGACATGTAATTCCTATAGTACTTGAATCATCACTAGTACCTGATGAGACTCCCATGTCTCCTCTTGATATAGATGTAGATTCCTTCTCCACAATGCACGTTCCTATAGTGGATCCTCTAGTAAACACATTTGTGATGCCTATTTCCTCAGATCCTTCAACATTCACTTCAAAATAACATTTTGACAGCTTGTAGAATGTGTTTGATGTGTATTCTTCTTTCTCCAACATGTTGGATATACCTATGACACTCCTTGATACCTCAGTCATATAGTTTAAGAATCTCATGGCTGAGGCTTCACGAAGCAATTAGGCACCAGTGGCTATCAAAACTGAAACACCATCCATAGTCTCAATAGTTTTCTTTCAGAATCAATATCTACTGTGCTTACTACTTCCACTTCTCAGAATGTTTCTTTCACCTTACCTCCATGGCTCAGTTCGATCACTCAGAAGGGAAAGAAGGAGGATCCTCTTGATAAGTTTGACTTTAAGAAACTTAACAAGGCAAGGCCCTCAAAGAGAAAGAAAGAAAAAAATAATATCAAGAATCACAGTTGATCAATATGAGGTTTAAGTATGCTAAAATTGTTGAACCTTTGATAGATACACTTCAAGGAGAACTTCAGGCTTTTGATTACGGATTCATGAAATTGGAACTTGGTAAGCATACATCGGTTGGTTACCAACATGATGTGCATGATGTCGTGGCATTGTTATCCAAAAAGAATGATCAATTATGGGAGATTGTGATATTGCTATCAGGATTTAACTGTGTAGTTTTATTGAGTAAAACTACATAGTTAAATCCTGATAGCAATATCACAATTTGACTTGCTGTGGAAAATATCTCCTACTTATCAATTGTGGGAGAATTAGAATCAACTCAAGGAAGAGAACACTCACTTGCTTAAGACCATTCAAAAAATGACTAAATCTTCACAAGTTGACCCTATTGCTTCCTCTATTCTAGAAGAGTTAAATTGGTATGCAGATAAAATTAGGGGTAAGGCTAAGGAAATAGATGAATGAGACAACTAGATGGAATCACAGAGTGTGCGGGTAAGATGAAATGCATTCAGGGTGTTAAAGCACATAAGAGGGTCTGTCACCAAGTTGGATGAGCTCCTCATATCATTCAACCAAGACTTGAGAATTTTGGAGGAGGACTTGAGCATCTGGAATAAGATGCCAGAGACTGACTTAGATGCAATATATTCATTACTTACTCTCATGAGATGCTCTATGATTATCAAAAGTTGATGGTCAATAAAGGACACACCATTGAATAGTTGATGGCATATGTGCAGGTAGCTGTGAACACACCATTGAATAGTTGATGGCATATGTGCAGGTAGCTGTGAACACATGCAAGGAGCAATAGAGCATGATCAAAAATGGTTTTGAGGAGCTAGCATGTAAGATAGTAGCTGAGAATGACGAGTTGATTTCAAAAGATGTTTCCATTTCAGAGCTCAGAAAATTGATTC
Organism: Chamaecyparis obtusa; assembly: GCA_027943335.1. Classification (NCBI taxonomy): domain Eukaryota; kingdom Viridiplantae; phylum Streptophyta; class Pinopsida; order Cupressales; family Cupressaceae; genus Chamaecyparis; species Chamaecyparis obtusa. The sequence goes on from BSBK01012790.1 coordinate 153,349, forward strand.
ACATACAACTTGCGACGGATAAATTTGGTCTCGGTTCCATGAATAATTTGACAAGCTACAAAGTTTTATTGGATCGTCTTTAGATTGACATTGAAGAGTGCAACAAGGTTGTTTCTAGAAGTGCAAGTACAATCCTTAAGATGGTTGGCGTTGCATGAAACACGGGTGCACCTGACCTCTCAGCTATGCATGAGTCCATTCGCAAGTTCAAGGCCTTTATTGAAGCCCTTTGAAGAAGATTCATATGTTTGATGGACACTTAAACCTTTTTTACGATTTATAGATAGGTGTAGTTTTATTGATAGGTTACATGTAGGTTGAAAGAAAGTTGTAGTTACAGGGTAACTTTCACCTATACAATTTTGGCATGTAATTAGATTGCAAATGTATGTGGACTTGTAATCTTGAATAAGTCAAACTAGGTTTTTGATTAAGTCAAAGATTGTTAAGGATTTACCCTTCTTTCTCCATCTTTTTCTTTCACTCCTTGTCTATATAAAGGAGTTGATTCATTGTAAATGATCATCTTTTCTTTTATGCAAAGAGGCTATGCTGAAATTTCTTGTAAATTGAAAACTTTGTGTTTCATGATGCAAAATTTTTGAAGTGAATAAAAGGATGAGTTTTCTCAAACTTTGTGTTGTGGAGCTTGAGGTTGATTTGTGTATTCTTATGTTACATAAGTTAATCTATCTTTGATTCAACTAATGGTTTATCTTTCATAAATCTCTTGAGCGTTCAATTTGAGATTTTTGAAGACTTCATGTTGCAGAAAGGAAGATTGTTTATAATTGATAGTGACTGCAAATACTTAGAGTTGAAAGACTTTATGCTTCAGTAATAAGTACTTTTATTTAGAATTGGTGAATATTTAGTAAGATACTTTGTGCCTTACTGTTTGTTCAGGTTATTAAATCTACATCTGGGATAAGTGCAGAAGACTTTGGGTTTCTGCAACAGTTCCACCCATATAAAGTAGATTGGTGTCTTTGGTGTTGTTCTTATGTCAAATCACGAGCCATCAATATTATCATACAAATAGTTTCTTTTTGTTAAATTTTAATGATGATCATAAATTGTTAGAAAAATCATTCCTTAAAAAAGAGGAATAGATTAAGAGAACTGTCCTATTTTATAATTTCAATTAAGTTTCTATTGTAGCCACCTACAGTAAGAAGGGAGTCTCCCCTATTGCTGAGAGGAGAGAGAAATCTCATGTAACGTTGCCTAAAGTTATAATTTTACAAGTTGTGGTCACAATGACTTACAAAAATTTTTAGCCAACAGTTTTGGGTGACACTGCTAGGGATATTTAATGCATTCAGAAGCCTCACACTTTCATTTGAATTTAGTGTTTGTCCATTGTCATATATTTTGTTTTATAGGTTGTTCACACTAGAGGGCTTCCTCCATTACACTCGACGTCATATAGGAGAAGGTTTAAAAATTTTTACTTTGAGTTGGTCTCAAAAAGATGCACCCGATCTCCTTTCCATCAAAGCCCCACTTCCAAAAACTACCAATTATCCACCATCTAAGAAAAAGAAGCCCATTGCAAGTGAAAATTAAGTTTTTTTTTCAATAGCCACTTAAAGCTTCTATCACATTATTTCCTAAGATGGCTGCTCAAGTTCTAGAAGGCCCATGGGGGACAAATTTTGGTCCTCTAAATCTTACTCCACCTTTATATCTATTACCACAAGGCTCTCACAAGAACTTCTCCAAGTTCTATGGGGATGGAATGAAACACCCAAATGAGCATATTAAGAATTTTTACATTGCATGTGGTGTGTTGGGCGTAGAACACCAAGAGGTTTTAGTAAGGCTCTTTGTAGAGACCTTATAAGGTATTGCAGCTGATTGGTTCTACAACTTAGCTACAAAGACTATCACTAACTGGGATTATGTGAAAACTCAGTTTGAAGAATGTTTCAAACCTTTAGAAGATGACAACGCACTACTTGCTCAACTCACACAAATGAAGAAGGATGTGCAGGAGGGTATGCGTGAGGTTATTTCCAAGTTTAACAATTTGGTGAACTGGATCCCAACGTCTTCACAACCCATGAAAAAAAACCTGAAATGTTTCTTCATAAATACTCAAATCCCAAAACTTAGCTTCTTGTTGAGAAGAGTCGTGCCTACAAGTCTAGCTAATGCTCAAACTTTGGAAACAAAGATTGAGGATGATCTTATCATGGCTACTGAGATACATAAGGATCGACCAAAAGGAAATTCCTTCAATGATGTTTCTACTTCAAGTAGTACATTGTGTTGACAAAGCACACCAAGTCAAATTATTGGAATCATTTCATGATCTTGTGTGTGGTGGACACTTCTTGACACCAGTTAAAACTCACAATATTTTGTGAGGAAAATACTACTGGCCGACTCTTTTCCAAGATTCATACAATTGGGTGCGCAAGTGTGATCATTGCCAAAAATTTGTTGGAAAGAAGAAACTTGCAACATTAGCCTTGAAGCTGGTAGTGATCGAAGAACCATTTCAACAATGGGGAGCCGACTTCATTGGTACAATCAATCCGACACCTAGTGTAGGACATACCTATGTCTTGGCTGCAATGGATAACTTCACTAAGTGGATGAAGACAATTCCCATGAAGCACTCAACATCATTTGTGGTGTGATCATTCTTAAAGGAGAACATAGTTTCTTGCTTTAGTGTACCCAATAAGATCATGACAGGCAATGTTGCAGGTTTCTCCTCATTAGAGATCACATAGTTTTTCTTTGAACATGGAATTACCTTGTCTCACTCTTCTGATTACTTCCCATAAGGTGACTGTGAGGCCGGATTGGGTAGTAAAAATATGGTTACTATCATTCGTAATATGGTAGATGAAAATTAGAGATCTTGGCACAAGGCATGGGTTGATTCTTTATGGGAAGATAGAACCATAACAAAGAGGGTTATTGACATGTCTCCATTTCAATTGCTTTATGATTTGAATGCAGAGATTCTCATAACTTTGGAGTTTCCCGCTCCCAAGTTGGCCAAAGTTGTCAAAGATAGAACCTTTGAGAGTTCCTTGGATAAAAGAATAACGTTTCTTCACCAGTTGGAGGAACAAAGAACACAAGTGGTGGATCGACTTGGGGAACATCAACAACAAGTCAAGGTGCTCTTTGACAAGAAGGCCAAGAAGAAAGAGTTTGAAGTTGGTGAACACATCTTACTCTGGGATAAAAGGAAAGAACCAAAGGGAATGCATGACAAGTTTGATTCTCTTTGGCGAGGTCCTTTCACAATTCACCAGATAGCAGGAGAGAATAGTTTCTTGTTGGCCTATCGTGATGGAACTCCTTTTGCATTTCCATATAGTGCGCAACATTTGAAGCATTATTTCAAATAATCTCCAAATAAGTACTATTGTACATAATGTCCAAGTCTTTGGAGTCTTTTAAAATTTTTTTAGGATTTTGAGACTTTTCTTTTTCGGTTGCTTGACTCTATAACCCAATGGAGTAGATAAGGCACTTAGAGATCTAGATTCTACATTCCTCTTTGTTTTGAAGGACAAATGGGGTACCTTCCCCAATTAGAGCCAGTTGTTGTCCTCAATTTTGAATGCACAAAATTGGACAACCCTACATAATTTTTCCAAAAATTCATAGGCAAAATTCTCCAAGTCTGGTGTTCCAAATGGTGTTTTACAAAGGAAATCAATTATCTTTTGAATTGTCCTAAGTTTTACATACTACAAATGCCATTTTTGAAGGTTTCCATCAAGTTTTTCTTTATCTTTCTTGCTATGATGGGTTTTTCTTTCTTGATTGTAGTTGCACAATATTTTTGAAACCTTCAAGTCTTTTTTCAATTTTTCTTTATTGTTTGGTTTTGTTTTCATCCTAGGTTTGTTTCTTTTCAGATTTCTCTCATTTTGAGCTATCTTAGGCCTAAATCAAAGCTATATTTTAAGAGATAATAAGGAATTAAGTAACATGTATATGGGGTTTTTAATCTTGACTACAAGTCATTATTCTTTGTTTAAAAGCTTGTGACGTGGAAACAAAAGTCCACCAAGGCCTCTTAAGTCATGTCAAGTGGGCTTTCTGTCAGTCATTACATATCATCTTGAGTGTTGTTTACTTGGGATGTGAAATCAAAATTTCACCATCACATATTTGCAAGGAAATATGTAAAATTTAATGAGATTTTAACGTATTGGTGGGATTTTTAAGCCTCATTACACGCTTTCTCTTTAAAAGTTGAAATGCTTGTAAAGGTGCAAAAGAAACCGATCTTTAGAACAAAAGAATATTTTTAATAAACTAAGTCATGTCAAGTGGGCCTTTTAAGCTTGTTTGTAAGTGCTGTCTTAATTTTAAAGAAAGACAATGTTATGATTGTAATGATGTTCCTAAAGCCCGTAAAGGGCATATACAAGCTATTTTAAAATGAGACCAAAGATGTTTTGACTTGTGTTGGTTAATAGATTTGTCCTTCTTGAAATAATTTTGAAAACTAACTCACACTGCCCAAATTGAAAGACAAAGGAAAACCAATACTTGAACCACTTGTAATGGCAATTACAAGTGCGCTCTGCTTATTTTACAAGGCATAGTTACCTTTAAAAGTTATGCAATGAATGAAAATACAAATTATGCTTTTAACCAAAAGGCACACAACCATCTACCCGTCTCTATGAAATAGATTTGAATTAACAGCTTTATAAATAGAGGAAAATAGGAAATAATGCAAAGTTTATTCCCAAAATACTCTCCACGAATGATTCAAGGAGAAGATTTAAAATCCTAAACAATTCAGAGTACAAAGGCTCTGGAATAATTGTATGCACAATAACATGAGAAAACATCAAAGAATAACTACAACAGTTAACAGACAAATCTGCAGCCAAGAGACATATATAAACACACACATTTAAAATTAATTCCCTTTTATCTCTAATATAAAGGAAATGGTGCACAAACCAATCTTTATCATGTACAATCAGATCTGCAAAAATAATAATATGTTCTTCCCGTTTACAATAATAAAATCAGCAGATTTCCTCCCGTGCAGAATCCTCTTTCTTGGTAAGACTAAGAACTGCAATTAATAGTTACTCTCTAGACGCTTTTCAGTTTTCGGTAACTTTTCCAGTTACATATTCTTGGGCTTCTTTAATCTTTTTCGTTTTGTCATCTCCCGTGCATAATGATAATGTTATAACAATGGTTTGGGTAAATGGGTAAAAGAGTCGATCTTTGGATGAATATGACAAGTGTCCCAAATGAGAGCGGCCTTAGTAACCGAAACACTCAAAAACGTGAATGCAGATTCCTTTCACTTGAAAACACTTCTCTTCTCGAGACATTCGGCAGTGTCGACAAGTGTCTCTTCGAAATTCATGAACATCATCTCCAATTCCTAAGTTTCCTATTTGATAATCATGCCTCTCCTGGTGTTTGTGACTATATATATATCTCTCTGCTGCAGTAGGAGCTTCATAAGCAAGCTCGTGAGTTTTTGCACAATCTCCAACATCTGCAATATTGTATATTTTGTTAACACGCGTATCTGAATCAAGGATCTGACCACTAGCTCTCATCATGAAGTTATGTACCCATAGGTCTATTTGGGTTCATAACTATTACTTGCTTCACTGTGGCACATGCCTTCAATACATTGAAAGTCCTCTTCGTAGCGGGATTAACCATCTCTTCCTCTGGATTGGACACCATGTGAGAAGGAATTGAGCACGGTGTATGAAAAAACTCGGGTACACCCATTGATTGCTGTCCCATTTAATCTGCCTAATCATGTTATCACATTTGTACTGACAAGATCATCTGATGTGCTTTAAAGAAAGCATTAAGTTTCATAGAGGCCAACATATTCTTTTTTTCTCTGATCAACTCTGATCATCGAAAGTTTTTATGTCTTTGACACAGTTTAGGGGGAATTGAACCTTCTAAGCTCATCCAAATGTAGATCCCAATAACTGCAATGCCTATCAGTGTAATGTTTGTATTATACTAATGAACTCTGAGGCTTAAATACGATCTTCAACAAACTATAGATCACGGTTCTTCTCATTAATTTGGGAATTTGAATACTCTCCAAACTATGTCGGGCCTCTGGGTTAGTTTAGAAACCAAGTTGCTACCCGTTATTACATTAAGATTTCCTGACATCGAGCTTGGTGTCATCAGAATTGGATCTATACATGATAAACCCGAGGCTTTTGGCAGTCCTCAAATGTTTGATTTTCTTCCACACATATCAGATTGATTCTCCGATACATCAATTGCAAACCCAACATATTCTAAAACTTGTGCTGCAAGACGACATGATTCTCTTATGCATTCTATTCCTCAACATCATATATCTTCCCCTATTACACGACCAGCACATAACATATCTCGATCGACAAAATATTGTGTTGCGAAATCACTCATTGCCAATTGAGTCATAATAACTTTTTCTCCAATTCATCACCGACAGTGTAAACTGTCTCCTAAATAGCACATCATTACCGGCTTAATAATCCACAATGCTCTTATCACCTTTCAAACCATGCACATAACTATGTTATAATTAATACTATTCTTTCGCACCTTTATTAACCGATTGCATCTATTTTCTTCAACTCAAACTATAGAGTTTGTGGGTTGTATCAAGACGTGCAACTTGTTTGATACATCTTCGGGTCTGCATCAAATCTGGGATCATAGTAGTTGATCTTGTGTTTCGCATAATGAGTACATGCCTCAATCATCAAGTCCAGGTAGATTTTCTGATGCCTTCTCGCAGTTGTGCGGGTGTCGTTCATCAGTCATTCATTCCATGATCAACATTTGAATCGTCGGCGGCTTTGACATATGTTGCACTTGGTTGGGGCTTGATGGAGCCCCAATTTTTGAAAACAATATGGCCTCCATTTGTAACATATGTGGAAGACTTGATGATATTATTTTCTGACAAATAGCCCTGAGGTTGGAAATACATGGAAGCAAGGTGTAGATTGCCTAAAGCAATGCTTTAGATGATCCAAAAGTTAGTAGGGGTCCAATGAGTTTCTACAGGTGTTCTCTAAGGCTGCAGGCCTGACTGTAGCAGTACTTCAATGTTCTTATTTTTGGGTCGTAAACACTTTGCAGTTCCTCCAGTAGTTTGTCTCGTCTGAACATGACAGCATTAAAATCAAAGCACACCGATGGAGAAAATGTGTGGATTGGGATATGAACATGTGTTTCACTACATCCATCTTGTGAAGATATGATGGACGGTGAGGAGAAATTTGAATTGCAAACAAAACAATTAATATATTACACCCAGTCAGCATGCACTCATATTTGAAAACAATGACTTTTCCAATATACTCAGCAATATTAAGGATGCAGATAAAAACAGAATGGGGCTATATATAAGAAATTTCGTATTTATGACAAGTATATATATAGCGGAAATGTTTAGTAGAAAATGCTAAATATATTTGATGAATATATTATAAAAACTATGTCAGCATATATACGACCAAGTTATTGGAGAAGACGTGACTCAGAAATACAAACAATAGCATGTAAAGAAAATTATCAAAGGAGACACATTCGATAGAACAAAGAGATTCAATCAATAGAAACATTTTATATATTTTGTATGGAGGGATAAGGGCTATAGTATGATTTTGTAATTATAAATTTATTTTATTTTAATAATAAAATAAAACATCCTTTGTTTATTAGTAAAAGCATGGAGAATTAAACTACAGATGAATCGTCCTTTGTAATTATTATTTTTGAATATTGTATACAATTTAAATATCGGATAAGTGGATACGGTCAAATAGCATCTTAAATTCGATCTGGAATAATTTAGGATTGCATAAATATTTGATTTGTCGCGTCTTGATTATTGAATTGATTAACAATATAAATGTGCTGAACATTATAAAGTTGTACGTAAACCTTCATTGAAGTTGACTTTATCGCCCGAGTAAGGCACTGGTCTTATTATTGAAATATTGGGTTTAGATATGAAGTCAGAAAATCTATCAATTCTTTCCTACAAAACTTACTAAATCATTACACAATATTTTAATTCAATCATTCAGCATTCAACTTTATTTCGATCGAGTTCAAGGATTTTGCCAACCGAGGAACTCGCCAGCTTAAATTCGCTATAGAAGAGCTTCGAACTAGGTGATCAAGTTTGAAGTAAAGGTTTACCCGCCTAGGTGTAGTGAAGCCTGAAGTGCAGGGGAGTTTGAAGTATTCCCGTTCGTTGGCCAGAATTGATTTGGAATTCTATTGGACAGTTGGTAGGCTCTAGGATTTCCAATCTGTAGTTTTGGGAACCAACAAGGCTCACACCAACCTTGACTACACTTGGTATAATATGATCCCGCCCAAAATTGCTAGATTGCAGGGCTCATAGCAAAGCTTCTTCCATAGCTTTTGTAATCTGTAGAGACTGCAATCCCAAATCATCTGGAATCTAGCTATCCTGGATGGATTTGGGATTGCAGTCTTTGCATGCTCTATCCTCAACAAATACTACATGTAGGTTCGTTCTTTCGTGAATTGAAATTTTGAACCATTTTCCTTGTTATAAGGGGTTGAGGAACTCGAAATTTTTTATACTGTCAAACCTTTGAACCATTCCCCTTTGGTTCCCAAGCTCACTAAGAGGCCGACCTCTGATCCTCCATGGATTTGATAACATATGAAATGATTTTGTATTTTAAATTGGGTCCGCTTAAAAGTATTGAACCAAAATGGCTTTTGAGTGAGTAGGTTCATTATTCATGATGGCTCTCGATCTTTTTCTATTGGCCCTTCCCACATGTTTGAAGGGCTTAAAAACATGGCCTCTTCTTTCGTTAGCGAGGAGCTACTAAACAACACATGTAATAGCAAGCAATTTACACACACCCACAAGGCAACTTGCAATACAAATTAATAATATTTTGCATCTTTCATATAGGTGAATGACCACCTTAATCTCCAATTTGTTCTTTGAACAAACAACATAAGAAACAAAATGCAGCTTTGGACTATGACAAAGATTGAGATTTAATAGGGCGACAGCAAAATGTAAAGTTTTTGAAATTTGACCAAATTTAAAAATTGGGGTAACAACTTCCAAATACATCTATAAAGCTTGTTCCTGCTCTTTTTAAAACATTTTAAACTTGTAATGATACTCCTAAAGCCTATTTTTATTGTTAAAGCAAAGTGGTCATTGTTTTAATACAAAATCGACTTGCAAACACATCTATAAAGCCAGTCCAAAAGTAGGGTGGCAATTTTTAAAGACATTACATAGGCGTTTGGAAATAAAAACTCCGTTTTCCATTCAAGTCGCTGTTTCTAAGTCATAAAATGACTAGTGAAGGCCCATTAAAAGCCCGTCATCGGCCATATAAAGCATAGACGACGATTTTGTTATGCATTTCATGCTTTAAAGCTCGTCTATGGTAGAATTGATTTCAAATGTATCTCCCAAGCCCGCCATCATTATTAAGACGTACTTTTAGCTTGCGCGTGGCTGTTAGAAGTCCATCCTAGCTGTTTTAGCACATTCTTGTCTTGTATTTCAACCTTGAAAGCCCGTTGCTGGTCTTCTATGCTTGCAACATTGATGTAAAAGCCTGTCCAAGGGGAAATGCATCCATTTTTTATGTGGAAGAAGTCATTTTAAACTTGCAATAACAATTGTAAAGCCCGTCCTAGGGTAATTTTAATCATTTATAACTTGCTTTTTTCAATAAAAATTATGTGCTTCCTCTATAGGCATTGTTTTTGACATCTATTATAATTTGTGTAGTATTCTGCCCCTAGTCTGATTTTATAAATGTAATGATTATTTTATGATGATAGATTATATGTTAGAAAATTATTGATGCTTATGATTTTACTAACCCCATACTTGCATGTGTATGGTTGAGGTGTTTGTTTTATATTTCTATTTAATGTGCCTGATGTTGTTGAAGGACGAAATCCTAATTACTTGCTTGCGAGATCCATACGATCGGCCGATCCCTGCCATTGTCTGTTATAAATTTTTATATGTATGTACATGTAGATTTTATATGTAGGTTTGTAGGTACCAGACATCGACTTCTCTAAATTGTCAGGATGAACGTGCCCTATCGCAATATCTCAAATGGTAAGAGAGGGAAGATAACACAGATCCAAAATCCTAACCTAAGCCCATTTGTCCTAGGATTGGACAAGTATCAGTTTGATTTCCCTACCTGGATTTGTCTAGTTGACATGGACTCGTGGATCCCTTCTCCTGAGTTTGTTTAGTTTTACCTCGTTTGGCTTCAGTTGATTTATTTCTTATGTGGGTGATTTTCTGTGATTTATTGATTAATGATTATAGTTGAAATTTAATATTAATCATATTCCTAAGTTTATTTGAGGAAATTTAATTAAAAGTTAAATATTTGATTATTTGGATTTAATTGATTATTTAATTAAAATTAGATTTTAATTATATTTGTGCATTATTAAATAATTAAATATTTAATTGCATGGTTTTAAGATGCTTTAAATATCTAATCTATTTAATACATATTTTTATTATTAACATGTGCATTTATATTATTAAAAGTGAATTGTTCTAAAAAAGTAATCAACTTGATCTAAAAAGTCAAAGTTGAGTTGTGCATGGAAAGTATTTTAATTTATTTAATTGAGATTTATTTTCAATTTCTGATTTGGAGTTGAAGTGGGAGTTAGCTGTTGAGTTATCTTTAAGGTTGCATGAATAAGGGAATTGAATCCCTATTAGGGGGAATTGTATTCGTTTTGGGGGATTAGACAGGTTTTGGAGAAAATTTTTGAGAGAGCTTGTGTGCTTTGGATTTTGAAGGATTTGGCTATTGTGAATTGCTTGTTGTTTTGGTTTCATTTTGCATCTAGATTCTGGGTGTTGCGTTCTTCGTAGATTCAGATTTGCAGGTTGAATCTATCATTAGAGGAATTCTGGTCTTCAAATCTTTAAAGGTTTTCAATTTCAGTTTCTTGCTTTGGAACCGAGATAGGCTTTGAAATCCCCCCTATTAGTTTTATTTTGCATTTGTCTGGCTTCCTTTGTTTGTGCAAATTTTAACATGATTCAATAGATAGATCTGTGTAATTCTTTGAATTCTAAGTATTTAGAAAACCCTAGTTTAGATGATTTTATGTTTTTATTAAATTTTAGCACAGCAGGGTTATGCTGACAAAATTTCGTTAAAAGATTCCTTATAGATCTCCTAGAAAACATATAGATCTCCTAGAAAACAAATTATTAATTTAGGAATATAGTTTAACTATAGGGACTGAAAAATAAATTTACCTTTGAAAGGAAATCAATTTGTGTAAAAAAATCCCAATTCTGCATAAAAAAATATGCTTGCTAGAAATGAACAATCAATATTGAAAACAAATTACGCATGAAAAAAAGGATTGGTTAAAGACAAATTAGGAAAAGTAAAAAACAAATGCATGATTTTAATAGAAATGTGCTTTACTAGTTTAAAAAAAAATTTATCCTCCTTTTCAATTTATTTCCGTTTTCGGAAACTTAAAAATATATATATATATAAATTGCTTGCTCTTTATAATAAAAAGTATTGGTTTTTAATATTTTAAAAAAATGTGTTAAAAAAAATACTATTAAAAAAATATAAAATATAATGAAGGAGGGGCGGGGGCCACCACCCCCACCCCTCGGCTGTCATGCAGTACCCATGCGCAGGGCACAGTACTCTGCGCTGGCAGAGGTACCCTGCCATGCACAGTGGTATCGTGCGCATGCACAAGTCCTCTGCGCGGAAAGGTAAGGTAGGTTGTTCTAAATTTTTTTTAAAATTTTTTTTATACAAATTAAAATATGTTTATTAAGTTTTTTATTTTATATTTAGATTTTAATAAATTTTAAATTTAGTTTAATTAAATTTTTAATTATTAGTTTAGTTTAAAAAAAATTATTTATTAATTTAAGTTTAAATAAATTTGTTAAGTATGTATAAATTTGACTTGTATTTAAATTAGTTTAATTTAAATTGGGTTATTAATTTTGATTTAATTAAAATTTATGTTTTTAATTAGATCAAAATTTGCTTAAATCATGGTTTGATAGTTTAACATTAAATATTAATCATAAGCAATTAATATTTAGTTTAATGACTTCTCTTATATAGATTTTTAATTTAGGATTGGCATGACCTTAGTTTAAATTGTTGCATTTAAACGACACTTATCTATATGTGGTCCTTTACATGTTAAATTGAAAGGTCTACATGTACTTAAATTCATAGTGTGAGTTTGTTATTTTTTAATTTCGTATTGGTTATATCAACCGAGTTATGCATTTAAAATTGGATTCATACACGTACACATAGGAGATGAGTTTTATTGCATTAATCACTAGGAATAGTAAGTGGATAAAGTTTATGTGTTTATTTATGATCATGAGGACAAATTAATTATTAGAGGTGTTATATTTTCACTGAAATTGGGTGTTTTCTCTTGTTTATAACTATTAGGAGACTATGGACAATATTTTGAATATGACATTACTGTGGCAATTATGATTAAGATTTTCTTAGCATTTTTATGCGTTTCTGCATGTGGATTCAATTATGTTCATAATGAAATTTAAATGTTTAAGGTTAGATTTTAACCTTCTATGATGTGAGTGTTGTATTCCTCGTTCCTGGAGTGTCTTCTTGTGCTTATTGTGATATCGGGATACTAAAAGACCTAGGGAGAAGACAAAGGCTAGGGTATGTGTCAATTGTTCATGTTTTCAGTATTATGTTTTGATGTGTGTGTGAGATTTGATTATACCTTGACTTGACCATATGGGCTCATGATGCTTTGTATTCTTTTTATGGTATCTTTATAATCATTTCTTGTTCTTGTTTGTGAAACTGGATCTGAGATTACCTGGTTGTATACCTGATTTGATCTATATGAGATCCATGAGCGTAGGGTATTTTACCTAGATATGTGGTAGGAGGTGGCTTGTAATAAGCATCGGGGCCCGCAAGTGGCTACCAAGATCACTTATTGTAAGTATTGGTAATCAAGTGATAACTTAATATAACATTGAGAAATTTTAAAATGAACCTAATAAGATGTGGTTCCTCACCCAAGTGTTAGTGCTAGTACATACTAAGATGGAGGATGAGATGATGCTTTCCTCCTTTTAAGGTGTGTGTTTGACATAGTTAATGGCTTCGTCTATATGAGAGGTCATTGATACCGTGTATGGTCACTTGGGTGCCAGGATCCAGAGAGATTACCAAGACAAAACTCAAAGGGTTAGACATACGGGTAAAAGCACAAAGCTGTGTCACGTTTCAGGACAACTTATCAGCATAGCTGAATTTGAGTATTTCTAATTAAAATTATTTTTTGTCAAACATATGGTCTAGCTAGATTCATTCTAGCTAAGTTAGATAAGTTCTTCATCTTTTCCAATTGGAAATATCTATTAAATGCATGTTTTGTAACAATTACTAAAGAAATAAAATTATTTCAGAAAAGTGATGTTTCAATAGCTCTTACTATTTTTAATGATATTTTTTTACAAATATAAAAATACCCTTTTTTAGAGCACAGAGTCAAGATTATCATCATATAATTTTTATAGTATTTTAAGTAGATCTAATATATTATAATTTCAAAATACTGCAAGTAGGTATTTTAACATTCGAGAACAAGATGCTTCAAAAATAGAAAAAAATAGTAAAGCTTATCAAAAAAATTGAAAATTTATATTTAACACTAGAGGAGAGAGTTATCTTCAAGAGTGTGTAATTTATTTTCTGAATGGTGTAGATTTGATAGAGGAAATTTGACGCGAGATGAAAACTGTCAATTTCAGGTATGTTCGACTTTGAGTAGTTATAACAGAGAAAATATACATTGAAAACTAATTTTTCTTCTTTTCTGCACTAGCTATACATTTTATCTATGACATATTTTGAAATCAAAGGAAAAAAAAATTATTTGCATATACTTTTTTGGTGTGAACAAGACCCTCATTTTTCAGCATTTTTCAGCAAGTAAAAAATGGACTTAAAAAATTTAAAAACTATGTGAATTCTTGTTCAAAAAAAATTAAAAAAATTATAGCGATAAACTTCGTCCACTTTTACACATTTCATTAGTTTACATCATCTCC